>NDXZ01049221.1:0-16153 GCA_003055125.1 Paykullia maculata
TCGCCCATATCTTTAATGATTCTCAGCCAATTAGTAAAATTTTTTCAAATTTCCCCAAAAAGGCATGTCTTACACACAAATATAATAATTTTTGTGTAAAGCCTGGTATTCTGTTCAATATTTCACATATAAAAAAATTAACGTGAACTTTTAATAAAAAAATGTTGCAGAAGTAGTATCTACTCTGTTCATTTTGTTAAAAACATATAAAATGTATGTACAACATTTTTTATAAACATGTAAAATAACATATACGATAGTTGTTTCATGTGGAATTTATAAACCGTTTGCTTTAAAAGTGGTGTAAGTGTATTTTGTTTTTTTGTTGAGATGCATAAGGTTTTGCATTTGAATAACTTGAGTAACTGCATTAACTTCGAAAATTTGTAATGATAAAAACAATAACAATTTTATTCATTTATTTTGAAAAGGTTTTATATTAAAAAGTTCATAAATTGTATTCAATTTTATTAATAACCAATTTTTTGTTAAAATGAACTTACACCATTTTGAAAGATAACGACTCATGTTTGTTTTGTATACAAATGAAAAACAATGTTGTATACTTTTATGCAAGAAAATCATCCAAAATCTGTTAAGTCGAAATAAAGACACCATTGTTGCTTGTCAAATTTTTCATGTGGAAATACCATTGTTGCTCAACAAGTTTCACAAATTCGAGCAGAGACTAGGCTTAACGAAAAAAAACGTAATTGATTTAAATAGACGGACATAGTTAATATACATACATACATATATACTTTATGGGGTCGCAAATGAATATTGTAGAAATTACAAAGGGAATGACAAGTTTTTTTGGTCGCTATTTTTAGCGAGTGCATAATGGAGACGACTTTTTATTTAGAGAGCCAACGAGCACATATTTTTTTGGAATTTTTAAATAAAATTATGTAAAATAGAAAAAACTTACCTGTAGTAAAAATGAGGGATCATTAGGTCGCAGCATTTTTTAAGTTTTGTTTTATTGAATTCACTTGTACTTCACTTTTTATTTAATTCACTTGTACTTCACTGTTGTTTTTACATATTATTATTTACGTTATGAACCATCAGTACAGAGGTCCTTTTTTATCAATATATTTTAACACTTTTTTTGAATTTTTTAAGTTTAAAAAAATAATAAAAAAAATTTTAAATTTTGGGTATATTCATAAATAATATTTTAATTAATCAAAGGTATTAAAACCAATTTCGAATAAAAAATTCGTTAACAGTTCTAAAAATGTATTTTACCAATAAAAGGGTTAAGTTTTTTAGTTTTTAAACAATTTACATAATTACCAAAGTAGAAAAATTTACACGGAAAACTAAAATGAATCTTGTTATACATTAATTCAAAGATTTTTCACTATTTTACTTATAATCGAATATAAATAAATTTTTCTTGATCCACACATATAAGTACACAAATAAAAAATATCATTATCTCTTATGATAATAGAAAAAAATATAAAACGATAATATTTTTCCCGTTTTAGTATAATTACTATAAAATAACACACGTGCTTATTTAAGTACAATATTAAAATTCCTATTGCTCATCTCTGCTCTCGTTTACATAATTATTTTTATAAAAAACTTCTCATCCCAATTTCTCTCATTTAATAAATAACTCTTTCTACTCACAAACATACGTTAAAATAAAAGAAGAGATTACTTGTTCTAATTACTGTTATTCTCTTTAATAAGTCTAGTGTTGTTGTTAAAATCACGCCACCATCGTATGATGAAACAGAACACACGAAATTTGATATCAATTTTTTTAGGAAAAAGAGAATTTAATAAAAACTTTTAATATTTTTTTTTATGAATTTAACTTTAAAATAACACTTTAACAGGTTGTTCTTTCGTTTAGCAGATTTTTCAATCTTTATAAATTAAATTCTACTTTCACGACCCGATTTTGCGTCTAGATTTAACCGAAAATGCAACAAAACTAAAGAGGATGACAAGCAGCGTTGTCAACTTTGAAATTTCAAAACGCACCAAAATCCAGAAAAAACGCGCCGTTTAGAAAAAACGCACCAAGTTTAGAATTTTTTTTTATTTACAACGTTTATTGAATTAATATTGCATAAAAAGGGTTTTATTTTTTAATTTAAAAATATAATAAAAAAACATTTGTATTTGTCATTGATATTGATATTGATAGTTAATATTTTGACGAAAATTATTAAAGTTCTTGTAATAAGAAAGCTCTTAGTTTTTTTTTTAGTCTTGGTTAAATTTTTGTTTTTGCTTCTGGAATGAAAAGTTTGGCCTTTGATTACGACTTGTAAGAAATTTTCATTTACAAAAAAAATTTTTCAGATATAAAACGTATGTATATTAATTGATAAGGTAAAAATTATAAAAAAAGTAAATATTTTGTAAATAAGGTGACCTTATATTTAAACAAATACACACATTATGGCTCACAATACCTACTACTTAACTTTAAAAAACTTTTTTTGGTTACAAGGATCATAAGTGTAGGATCCACGCAAACAATTCGAATGGCAAGAAAATGCCGTAAGCTTGCGCAGAGCACAAATGCATCTGCAGTTTAAGCTCATTAAAAATAAACAATAAACAACACTCGCCCAAAAAGAAAAAAAAAACAAAATACTAAGTGGCAGCAAAAACAACTTAAAACTAAAATATATTTTGATCAGTGTTGCCAGAAGTAGGGGAAAATCCCTACATGTAGGTATTTCTGATACTAAAATAAAAGTGTTGGGAAAATCGGACAGATTTAATATAATCACCAAAATGTAGGGATTTTTCATCATATCGCATTATTTATGAAATAAATGCAACAAAAACGTTTACTTAACAGCTCTTCAGGAAATTTAAAATAGATTTCCACTAGAAAATGATTCGATGTTTAGAGAAATGGGATTCTTAAACCCAGAAAATGTTTTTGGAGAAAAAAGAGATAAGTTTAAATTGGACCTATTGTCTAAAAGTTTAACATAAGCCTCAATGACCTCATGCATGCATCGGATTTTTTTTTGGCATGTGTAGGTATTTTCCGAAAAATTTACTGGCAACACTGCCAAGGATGACATTAACGTAATGCCAAAGACCTTAGCGACGCTAAATAAAGTAGTAATAAATTTTCGATGAAAATTGCACTGCAATCTCAGGTGACGAAATAGGAGTGATTGATTAGAATGATTAGGGTTAAATAAAAAGAAGAAGGAGTAGCAACATTTTTATAACCAACCCTACAATAGATGAAATAGGTTTTATAAGCTTAAGTGGGAACTAACACGCCCAAACAAAAACTTAGTTTTTAACTGCATTACAGTATGCCGATTGCATGATGCATAAAAACGCTTTTTACCAAAAACCCCAATTAGGCCGTTTTCCTTGCTATTTTCGGCAACACTCTTGAAAAGATCATATACACATAGATCTATGTATATGAATCCTTTAAAAACATACATAATAATTTAACTTCTAACATTTAAAAATTTATTTAAACTTTCTGTCATTACCTGTAAAATTAAAAATTTTTAATGTTAGAATAGTTTTTTTAATATATGATGAAATAGCCTTAGACTTAATATTCGTTTTAGGCTATTTCGTCAAATATTAAAAAAAGTTTTGAAAAGACAGATTCTATTATTTTGTTAAAGGTTACTTAATTCTTGAAATTTGATATTTGCTATATTTAGAATTTGCAGCCTTTAAATATTTAAATAAAAATTATAGTTTTATTATACCCTTCACCACAGGTGACAAGGGTATATATAAGTTTGTCATTCCGTTTTTAATTTTCAAAATATTCATTTGCGACCACATAAAATTTATATATTCTGGGTCTTTATAGATAGGGAAGTCGATTGTTAGCTCGGCGTTAAAACATTAATATATATCTATTAAACGTTTACTTATGTATATCAATCAAATCTAAACGTTGACTAAGATATTGTAACGAAATTCCTTTTAAGCTCTGATTATTTTCTTCATACATTTATACATACATATGTATATGTATGACAACATGCAAAACAAGTGGAAGAGATAAAAAAAATAATTTTTTTTTAAATTTCATTGTGTCAGTGTGAGTACGTGTACGTATATGTGTATGTGTATGTGTATGTGTTTGTTTTGTTTTTTTTTGTCATTTAGTTTATTCTAGTGGAATTTGTTTCATCTTTATATTTAAATTTTTTTGCTGTTCTTGTTGTGCCAACCCGTTCTCTTTTTACATCTGAGACTAAATGTTGATACAGCAGTTTGTTTTGTATACACACTTTTTTTCCGGTTGTTGGTCTGGATTCAATTTGATTGTGTGGGAATGAGAATGAGAAGAGAATGTTTTCTTTGTATTGTTAGCGGTTTACAAACAATGTTTTCGTTTCTGTTACAGTCGTCTTTGAATTATTTTTTGCTGTTTCAGTTGTGCTGTTATTTGCTAGTGCATGCATGTGCATGTACATACATACATATGTATAACTTTAATCGTCCTCAATTTTTATATATCCTTGCATCCGTTTATTTATTTTTTCTAGATTTCTTTTCCCTGTATAAATTTTGTTTTGTTTTGTTTTGCTCAGTTTCAAGTTTATATACACATTTGCAACATATTCTTCTCATACGTACACATGTATGTATGTATATATGTTTGTGTATACATATACACATTTCTAATGTCATTGTTGTTGTGTTATTAAGTTTGATTCCCTTTTACTTTGCTTAACGTTGCATGCTTTTTACATTTGTTAGCATTTCTATAACCTTTAAACCATCACAACAATAGGCAACTGCTACATCCATAGATTTTGGCCCTCGAAGCATAATATGTGGTTTGAATCACAGTCAACTGAGGTACATACATCAATTGCATATATAATAAGCCATGTTATGTCCCCAAGTTGCTCTAAACGCTTGAAAAATTATTGTTGAATAATAAAAAAATCAAAGGTTTTTTTGATGATTTCACCCTCCACCTAAGAAAAAATGTTTAATATTTTATTCTTGTAGAAAAGAGGCAACATTTTTTTTATTAATTTTTATTTTTGATGATACTTTGAAAAATAGTTTTTTGTAAGTTCCAGCTTGATGCATTAGTATTCAAGTACTTTTTTTTATCAAAAAGAACTTTATTATTTTGCACCAGTAACAATCACTCCGTGACCTGCCTTATTTGTAAGAGCTTAATCCAAGGGTGCCTCTGGCATGTATATGATTTTCGAAAATAGTATTTATTTCCTCTAAACCACAAGTTTGAAATTTTACTGATTAATAATTTTATCAAGTGAAGCTTTGGTTAATCTCTTAGTAAGATTTATCTGGACAAGTCAGCTATTTACTTAGCGAATTCCCTTCACTCTGCATGATTTTAAGGCTTTAGTTTTTGTGTCAATTGTGCTTTGTAATCATGGAAATACAAATATTCACTGAGTATTTGCTAAATATAGGCAATGATTTTCCACAATGTCGTACTGATCTTTCTGGTATTTCTCCAACCCTCTCACCCCCTGATTCAGAATTGATATTTAGTAATGATATCCGAACTGCTTGTTTTTAAACGAACATATATAAAATGTGAAATAAGGACAACCTGCAAGGGATTTCACCTCTTAGTTATATTCAAATTTCGAATAACGATATTTTTACCATCTTTTAGAGTACAATAATGAACGACCGCTATCGCATTTATCGTATTTCATTGTTTAAGCAATTCTATTCAAGCATTTAAAGCTAACGAGTTTGAAATCACAAGCTTTTTTACTTCATGTAAAAGTATCTCTATAAATATTTTATTTTTTCAAATACATATGTATGTATGTATGTATGTATGTGTAACTATCAGTGATACTGTGTTTTATATTTTATTTTTATGTTTTTCGTAAATCTTAAGCATTGTTGCAAGTATCCTCTTCGTTTTTGCAAATATTTTACAAATGAAAGAGTTCTATAATGAGTTTCAAAGTTTAGTCAGCTTGTTTATTTGCGTGTATGGTTTTTGTGCCCTCAAAATAAAAATGTTTGTTATAGCTTTTTTAATAGATATTTATTTAAAAAGTTTATTATTGTAGTTGTTCTTTGCTGTTTTTTTTATACTAATTTTGCAATACTTTTCAATTTGCGGAAAAAAAGTTAAAGCTCGTTAAAATTTGTATAAAACTCTTGTGAATGTATTTGTGTGGCATTGCTCGAGTATGTAGAAACTTTAATTTGTTTTCTATATATTTTTTTTTTTGGGGGGAAAAAAAGATTAAACACAATCTACACCCACTTGTTACATGTAACTTATTAAAGGTTTTGGAATTGTTTATATATAAAGTTTAGTTTGCTTTAATGTCTTTATTTTAAATATTTTAGTTACTAGGCAGCAAAGCGTACAATATATGTCTCATGTTGTTTCTGTTGCCATCGTTGCTGGAAAGGAAAATGTTTAGGTTTCCTTTTAACCTAAAACAACAGAAAAAAATCAACAGGATGTGAGAGGAAACAGGTGGTTTGTCTAACAAGCTCTACGCTTGCAAAAATAATCAAAATAAAATTATACATAATAAGTAGTAGAGTGTTGCCAAAAACCTAAAAAAAGTGTTTCCTCAAAATGTTTTAAAACAATACAAGGACTTCAGGTCCACTGCATTTTATGATATAAAACTTATAAATGAACGCAAACAACAACAATACTTTAAAACTAAAAACAGAGAAGAGAAAGTTTGTTTCATGTATTTTAAAATTAAGTGGAAAGAAAAAAACTCTAAACAAGTGTCAAAAAGTTTTCTTTGAAGATAACTATTTCATTAATCAAAGCCAAAATGATAAGTAAATACATATATTAAATTAAAGCCGTCTTGTAGTAGTTATACAACTGTTTTTTATTTATTTATTTAAAATACAGTCTCAAACTTCCAATTTCATGGAAGAGGAAATTTGCCGTTAATATTGTTTATGAAAAATATTCCACCAATTGTTTTATCTAAGCTAATTTTTCATAATTTTGTTATAATCAGAAAAGTTAAATATTATTCAAAAATAAATAAATAAATATTCAAAAGTTTTCTTAATATAAATAAATGATTTATAAGATATTTCTTATAACTACATAATAATCCAAAAAAGTTCAGAATGTTTGTAAAAGTTTTTAATAAATGAAGAATTTGTCAATAGCTTTTTTAAAAAGAAAAGTCATTAATAATTTTCTACATATTTCATGAAGAGAAATTTAAAAAATTTAAAAACTGGACCAAAATTTAATATATTGAAAGTTATCGAAAATATGTAGTTATTTTTAATATTCTATATACATACTAGCTGACCGACAAACGTTGTTTTACCATATAACTTATTTCTAGTGAATATTTAAGTTTTTAATTAAAAAATAACGAATGTATTGTATGGGTAAATGCGCAATGCAGTTTAGATAAATAACCTAGATACCGACTGCAGCCCCATCTACCGGGCTGATTTGTGAATCTAAACCATTTCTATAAGCGTTAATTGTACAAAGTTTTAAAATCATATCTAAATGAGTTCTCAAGATATGCCACAAAATGTATTTCAGTTGTATTGGCGGTGCCACACCCCCTCGACCGAGCTGACTTGTGAATCTAAACCATCAAATCGGCCAAGCCGTTTAGAAGGGGTTCAGTGACAAACACACTTACAGTTGAATTATTATATATATAAAGATGTATAATAATTTTTATAAATTTTTTTAATACAGCAGACGTTCCTAAATAAAAATCACTTTGTTCCTGGGGTAGGAACGTTTTTTTGCTATTTGTATGTTTTTTGCTTCTTGACAGGTGTTGGAAGCTGCATTTAATATAGCTGCTCCATTTGATTTAAAATAGCTCATGGCAGCTTCTGTTACATTATAATCAAGAACTAAACGTTTTCCTTGAACTTCTTTGTTGATCTTTTCCAATATCTTTACCTTGGTTTCTACAGACAGAGTATTTTTTTGACATTTACACTAATGACCAAAAATGCATGGACAATAAAAATTACAAATGTAACTTAGGATTCCCATTTTTAATTATGTGGAAGCCAAAAAAAAAGCTATTAAGACAATTTTTCAGTGTTAAAAAGAAACAAAAAATAAAAACACTTGGAAATTAGAGCCGTCAGTAATATGCAATGTATTAACAACGTTATTTCTAATTTCCAAAGGATTCGAGTTTCCGAGAGTTCCTATTTACGAGCGTCTACTGTAAATATAATATTTTTGAAAAATTATTGGTAGTAATCAGTATAATGAAAAATTGGCATGAAGTTAGCATAAGTGACATTTTTAATGTATTTGTTATCCATTGTGCTATACTCATGTTAACTTAAAAATAAACTCGTATTATTAGCTGCTAGATATTCATTATAAATAAACTCTTTACCAACACTCTGCTTAGCCTAATCGGCTTGCTAGTGAGCACAAAGTTGTGTGCGATGTATAAGCTGTGGCTAAATTTTCATTATATATATGGAAGCAAATGTTTGACATTTAACCACTAGACAACTACTGCTAAATTATTAAAACCTTTTTATAAACAGGAGGATTTTTATATAATTTTCTTAAAATATAAATTATCAAAAACTTTTTGTAAGTTCCCAGCAAAAAATTATGCTACCTCGGAAGCAGCTTTGTAAGGCAGAGTGCAATTGTGCACCGCCTCCTCTTCTATAAAATATTACATGATTTTTGTATGAAATTCCTCGCGTAGAGGCTCTGCTTTAGAGCTTCTTCATGATTTTTTTAAAGAAACTGCTGAAAATATTCATTTTGCACATCACTTTTGTAAGCTTATAGTTTCAAAAGGCAAAGAAAGAAGCAATAGGTATGCACTAGTCACATTAACTGCTTCCAAATTAAGATTTTTTTGCTGGGTACTTAACCTTATTAAAAAATTAATTGAATATTTCCTTTTAATATTTCTTGATATTATTTTAAAAAAATCTAGTAAAGCCAACTTAAATTTAAACACAGAATTATTTTTATATTTTCTTGATCTTATCAGCTTTTAAGCCCCTATATTTTTACATAAACAATTTCATACTGTCGCTTTTTTTTAGTTACGCTGGCCGCACTGAATTACCTGATAATCTCAAGGTATTATTTCGTACGGTCGCTATGATGGTGCCTGATTATGCAATGATTGGTGAAATTACACTGTACTCAAATGGTTTTAACGAAGCACGTCAATTGTCGCAGAAAATTGTTCAAGCGTACAAATTATGTTCGGAACAGTTGTCATCACAATCTCACTATGACTATGGTAAGTAGCGTAAACAATATAATCACAAGCACCAACAAACTATATATAGAAACAATAAATGGCAACAAAGAATTGGAGCAGGCAGATGTCTAACTTAATAAATGTATTTTCCCAACAGCTTACTACCGTCCTTATTAAACTGTCCTTTTTTTATTAAACTTTGATTAACTAAATCCTTTTTTATTAGAGACATTATGTTTACGATGTTATGGTGTAAACTGGATTTATAATCTTTTGTCAGTTAAAACATGTGATATTCAAAATATGATTTCTTAAGCTGCCAGAGAATAGAGAAAAAGGGTTTATTAAGAAAAATCCTTTTAATTTTAATTTTTGCGTTACATATAAGTCTTACTCTTAAATTAAAAAAAAAGTATTTTTTTAAATAAATACCATGACATATTACATACATGGATGGTTTGATGCAGGTAGCAAAATTTTTGTACATATTTAACAAAAAATAAAAAAAATAAAAATAACATTAAAACCAAAACAAAAATTAAATTTTAGCGCATACACAAATGTTTATTTAATTGTTGTTGTTATAATTATGTTAATAACACTTTTATAGAAACAATTTATGCCAAAATACTTGTTACAATGTTTTCGTTACACTCTATACACTCATTTATAAATATTTCATGTAAATATTTATTGTTTTAATTTGTTTTATGTCTTTTATTAATGCAAAAAAGGAGAAAAATGATTATAATGAATTCAAATTTTTACTTAAAGGTATGCGAGCCGTAAAATCTGTGCTGTTGGCCTCTGCGTCACTGCGTCGCATGTACCAGGGTTTGCCTGAAGCGCAAATTGTTTTACGCGCCATTGTTGATGTAAATTTGCCGAAATTCTTAGAACAAGATGTTTCATTATTTGTTGGCATTTACACGGATCTCTTTCCTGGCACTGAATTACCAATGGTAAGATATCTTACGCGTTTTACTTTTTGCAAATTGTTGTTGTTGTCTAAGGTTTCCTTGTTGATTTTTGTAGAGCTTTTTTTAATACATACATACGTACATATACATATGTATATAGTTAGGTATGAAACTGTTAACAACAAATATAAGAATTGTTTAGCTAAGTAAATTTATTAAGAGAAACAAATAGGTCTAATATTAAAAATGGATACATTGGAGCAGTAAAAATTAAAAAGGTGTCCCTATTTCGCTTTCAGAACAGTATGTTTAAATACGAATATATTTAATTTCTAGTAATTTCTTTAATAATAAAAACAGACTTGTTTTTTATACAGAATTGTGTATATTGCTTTCGGAACAAGGGTCCAGAGCTCCAGAATTTTATATTTTTTGTGTGTTTTGGGGCCATTTTCATTTTAGTTTGGGGTTCATTTTGTATTTTTGAATGTCGGCTGTCTCTAGCCCATTCTATACCTAAGTGAGGAGGTTATTTTGTTTTAAGGCTACTCTTTAGTAAACGATTTTAAAAAATATCAAAAAATTTAATAAATAAAATATGACCTAAAACTCTATTTTTCATATTTTTTACATTTTCGGGGCCAACTTCATATTTCGTATTGGGGCGATTTCGCAATTTTGAATTGGACACTAAGGCCATTTAACATTACTGCCATTTTAAAGTAGGTGTTAAAAAGTAAAAAATTTTGAGCAAGCTTAATCATCTCCACGCACATACTTTTAAATTAAAAAAAAATACAAAATATTTTACTCTCTCAACCAGAGGTTTTAAATAAGAATTTCAGTTTAAAAAAAAAATTTGTTTCCAACAAAAACTCAACCACAACAACAAACAATTTTAGCCTTAATTAAGGTTTTAAGTTTATGACGCATTTAACTTAGCTAATAAAATATCCCAACCTTATCTAAAATTAAGCCAGCCCGTGAGGACATAATGAAATGGTTAACAAAATTATTGAGCGAAAAAAATCTTCAGGCCACACCATGGTTTGTGGAGAAAATTTTACAAATTTATGAAATGATGCTGGTAAGGCATGGTCTAATGGTGGTAGGTGGTCCGATGGGTGGTAAAACCACAGCGTGGCAAGTAAGAGTATAAATCATAAAAATATTTTAAAAAACTATTCATTAATTTGCGTACTTTGAAATTTTTTATAAAGTCTCTAGCCACCTGCTTGCGTCACGTGTCCACTGATAAGGAGGCCTCCTTACAGGAGTATCCGACAAATTATCGAATAATTAATCCTAAAGCCATTACCATGGGACAGTTATATGGTCGCTTTGATCCTGTCTCCCATGAGTGGTACGATGGTGTGTTGGCAAAAACATTTCGGGAATTTGCCAACGGCTCAAAAGAAGAACGTTTTTGGATATTTTTTGATGGTCCAGTTGATGCCGTTTGGATTGAAAATTTAAACACCGTATTGGATGACAACAAGAAGTTGTGCTTAATGTCGGGTGAAATTATCACAATGACCAAACTGATGAATATGATGTTTGAACCGGCTGATTTAGAACAGGCTTCACCAGCTACTGTGTCACGCTGTGGCATGATTTACATGGAGCCTTCACAGTTGGGATGGAGAGCTTTCCATCAAAGTTTTCTTAATGTTCTGGTTAATGAAATCTTTTTAAATGAGATTTATATGAACCTATTTGAGGAAATGGTACAATGGTTAGTACCAGCTGCATTAGACATGTTGCCTGATTGTCGTAAAATGGTTGAAACTTCACCGATTCATCAATATCACGTAAAAAGAGGAAATAATTTTAAATATTTTATCTTTTTCTTATAATTTTCTTTACTGTCCAGATGTTTAGCCGCTTCTTTTTGCACTTTTTGGACAAGCACAAAACTTTTAATCAGGTTTGGTTCCAACAAATGTTTCTATTCTGTTACGCCTGGGCTTATTGTTCACATTTACAAGGTGAGTTTAAAGTAAATCTAGCAACTGCAAGACTCAATATGTGTTAAAAAAAACTTTTCCATAAAATTATTTAAAACGTTTAAAGAACTTCGTCTTTAAGTATTTGTACCTTCTCAAATCCGGCCTCCTTCTTAAATAATGCTTTATCTAGGAAAGTGTCAGGTTTATTTTTATAATTTTTTAATTTTGAAACCTTTTCTCCTCCTTTCCAGTTAAAGGAATCAAACAGTTTGATGCCCTGTTACGTAAGATCATTTATGGTGCCAACGAGACCTACCCCAAGCCAAAATATTTCACCTTGAATCGTGGCCAAATGTTTCCTGAAAAACTATCTTTTATGGATTATCGTTTCGATGAACACGAGAATTGGTGGACTTGGCAAAAGTCCACCGATGATCCTTCGGCTGCCATAGCATTTCCCGAAGATGCACATATAAGTGAACTGATAGTGCCCACCAATGAATCGGGTTACATTACCTATTGGCAGGATTTTTGCATTTCCAAATCATACCCTATTTTGATAATAGGACCCACAGGTACAGGAAAAAGTGCCATTATTACCAGTAATCTATTGAAAATGCCCAAATCATCAAATATGGTAAATATTGTGAATTTTTCGGCCAGAACTACAGCTCAGCTAGTGCAGGAGACCATAATGTCAAAATTGGATAGAAGAAGAAAGGGGGTGTATGGCCCACCACTGGGGAAAAAGGTAATAAATTATTCAAAACTAAAAACTTATATACTAAAGCACTTGTGTTTACATTTAGTGTCTGGTATTTTGTGATGACGTTGCTATGCCAAATAAGGATACTTATGGCTCTCAGCCACCCTTAGAACTAGTGCGCCAATGGCTGGACCATGGTTACTGGTCAGATTTAGTTGATACAACTAAAATAGAGTTAATAGATATGGTATGAGCCAAATTTTTTAATTCATTTTATTTGTTGCATATTCATTAACATTTTTTATTAGCCATTTATTCAAGAGATACATTTTTCTTTCACATAAGAAAACAACTGTCAGTTTTTTTGTCCTTAAAAAATTTTTTTTTTTATTAATATTATTTTTATTTTTAGTGCTTTTTAGGTGCTATGGGTATGCCTGGCGGTAGTAATTTTATCTTTCCCCGTCTTTATAGTCATACGTTTGTGGTGGGTGTTGATTCATTTGAAGATTCTACCATAATCAAAATATTTACAGCAATTGGTGATTGGCATTTTGCCAAAAGCTATCCTGATAAGGTGGCATTACTCTCACGGGTAAGTGCAATACATTATTATATATTTTTCTTATTATTATAAATGTTTATATATGGAAATGTAAAATTTTTAAAGAATTTATACTACAAAGGTGATTTATTACTGATTAACTTATGTGAATCTTAACAACATTGCAATATTGACGATGACTATTTGGATTTTATTGACTATTTGGATTTTTTCTCCTTAACAGAGTCTGCAACTAATTTACACAGGCCGAAAGAAATTTAATTTTCTTTCGAAATAGCAAAAAGGTTTAGGACACGTTGTATAAAGTTTTTTAAACAATGTCAAAAAAAAATTTTAAAAAATGTATGTTAAATAATATCAAACAAAGTTCGTTACAAAATAAATTTATCTTAATTAAAATTTATTTTTTGCAACAAAATTTCTATTCATTTTTGATTTGAAATAAAGTTATTGCGAAACAAAATTTATCAGAATATTTTTGTAAAAAAAACATATCTTTTTATTTATAAAAATTTTAAATAAATTTTAATTTAATTTTTAATTGTTATATAAAAAAGAAATTTAACTACAAGTTAACATAACAGAGATAAATATTTGTTTTGGATTATCGTTTATTTCCGTAAAAATTAGTTTTTTACATATTATTTAAGTATCTTCTGTTTATACAGCACAAAAAACAAAAAATAAGTTAAAATACATGTCCTTAAACTTTTTCAATAAAAACAAGTTTTTGGTTTTTTAAGAACATTTTTTAAAAAATTATGGTTAAGAAAAATTTGTTAAAAACTTTGTATAAACACTTAGGTCACTTTATGTCAAGTCTAGCGATTTACTAACTATTTCATATCTTCTTAGATATGTTTTTTTTAAAAGTTAAGTTAACATGACGCAACCTTAACGCTACTATTTAGAAAGGTCACTTTAACGTCAACACTAGGCGCTATTTAACGCGACGCTCTAAATTAGGTTTGACTAAAAACGAAACTTAAGGAAAAATGTAAAAACATACTCTGAAAAATACAAAATATATTTAAGAGTTTCAAAAATAGGACAATCTTTTTGTTAATTTTTTAATATTTTCTATAGGCACAATGAAAAATGGCCCCAAACCAACAACAACAACACGAGTTTTTGGGCCATTTTTGCTATTTTTTGGGGCCATTTTTGATTTTGATGCCATTTTTCATTTTTGAAATCACCCCAAACTTTTTATAATCTTGGGACCATTTTTCATTTTTAAATTTTTGTTACTATGGAAAATTGAAAAATGGTCCCAATACCAAAAATAAAAAATTCCCCCAATTTTAAAAATTGAAAATTTTTCGTTAATTAACAAGGAAAAGAAAAATGGCCCCAAAATCAAACATGAAAAATGGCCCCAATTTTTTGCAGTGGAAAAAAAACAACACGAAAATTTGGGGCAATTTTTCCAGTTTTTTTTTAAATCCTTGGGCCTTTTTTTATTTTTCGATATCATTCAAAATGGTTAACTGAGAAGCGTTTATGAAAATGAGATTTTACTAGTATGAAATAATTTCCCATAAAAAGCAGTTAAGGCTTTGCTTAAAAAAGTACGGTCTTCGGCCGGTCGCAGAAAAGATTAACTCTGGTGGATTCGAATCGCCGGCTTCGCTATAGCCTTTGGCCGGGCATAGGGACTTTCAATTCTGATGCTTTCCAAACACCGGCTTCGCGAAGCTTAATATTTTATTTATTTAATGTAAAAAATTAGCTGCAATAGAAACCACTGATACACACACAATTTTTAGAACCATAATTAATTATTGACCCACGAGCACTTGGGGATATTTTTAAGTGTAAACAGAAATTATTTATCATAACTCACCTAAATTTTCCTCATTGATGTTGCAAGTAAAAACCGAAATATATTTTGCTGCTACATTGGCATAATACAATAAAAGCTAATTCAGAAAAAAGATTCTAGACATATCATTATTTACATACATACATACATATGTACATACATATATTAATAACAAAAAAAATTGTAGGCAGCCAACAAATTAACTAAAGCCCCGGCCCGAAGTAAAAATCATTGTGAAGACATGTTATAATCTAGAGAATGAGCTTATATCTATTAACAAAATACATATGTATGCACATACATATACATATGTATGTCTGTGTGTTTGTGCAGGAGTGCTCTCCGCATACGTGAGTGGGATTTTATACATATTTATTTTTAGTTCAGCATACAGCCACAATAGTTGCCACAATAATAAAATTGAAATGGCGCATTTTATAACTCAATTTAAAAATGTCAAATCCTGTTTATTGTAAGCAATGACAAAAATACCCACAAAAAAATAATCAGAAGTTGACAGTGGCACAAAGAAACTAAATCAATTTTAATTAAAACTAAAATGAACCGGATATTTTGAGTATTTAAAAAAAAATTCCGTCAAATAAAGATAAAAATAAGTTATTAAAAAAAAATAAAAGTGCTTAAACAAGGTTTTAAAGATTTACCCCCATATTTATAAAAAAATTTTAAGCTTATTAAAGGTTTTTTGAACAAATTTTGTATGAAAATTTCGTTCAATAAAGCTTCAATAATCTTAAAAATTGTTTATAAATATGGGAGATAATACTTAGAAAAAAAAACAGCCTGATAAAATACATTGAAAATTTTATTTTACCTGAAATGCTAACTTAACAATATCATTTTATAAACGAAAATTTAATCAAACATTTTAAAATTTGTTTTAGTCAATCGTGTTGAAATTGTTCAAGGTTTGTTAATATTTTAATAAATTTTTCTAAAATTTGAAACTTAAAGATTATTAAAT
>NDXZ01049229.1:2332-13184 GCA_003055125.1 Paykullia maculata
GACTCACCACATCATCAAGAGACAGAATTGTACATTGTGATAGTCTTTGAAAAAGAAAAAGAGAGAAATGTACAAATAGAAAGTATAACAGAAGAAGTCATAAATCATATTAATAATAAGTGCAGCATTTTTGTGTCCATAAGGACCTTTAATAATAATTAAGTAACTTGACCAACTCACTGGCATATATTTTTTATTTATTTATTTATTCAGTAGAAAACAATTCTTACAGACTATTTTGGATAACAATAGCAAAAGTTTTAAAAATAGTACAGAATTTAAAATAACTTATATATGAAAATGATAAATTAGTCGTTAAGATAAGGAATTATGTCCCTCTTTACAGTATCCAAACTCTTATAAAAATAAATGACATAATAAAGCTGATTAAATTTAACACAAATGCGACGAAATGGATCCGAATTAGCGTAATTGGTGCGAAAATATTCAACAATGAGGAATTGATAATGTCTTGAAAGGCGGTGAGGTGTGTTTATGTTGATTTTTCTGGTAAGGAATTCCGAATGTAAGTTACCAGAAATCAGTTTTAACAAAAATATTACGTTCAGCATATTTCTATGATATTGAAGTGTTGCACAGTGGTTCCAATTAATTAGGCACAAAAAAAGGCATAACATCTTTTTAGAAGCATACAGATTTGTACAAATAAATGACTTGGTACTATACGATTTCACGCCAAAAACTGGCGCATTCGATTGAGTGAGTGTGGCACTATCCATATAAAATTTACTGACATAAGACATGCAATATCATTTTACAACCATTGATATTACTATGTATTAATTTGTGTTTTTTGTTTAGTCACACTGTTTAAATATTCACTGCAAATACAAAAAAATAACAATCTGATAACAATACACCAAAATATAAGAATTTTTTGAGTATTTGCTTCAACGCACATCGCCAGTGCTTCTTCAATGCTATTAGGTAATAGTTTTTTAGATAGCGTACTTCACAATGTTTTTGTTTTTATAAGCCTTTTTGTAGAAAAATATATGGTTCTAATAATGTCTGCAGCATCTCTTTTGCCTTCTTTATAAAGACAACTTGCAGCAGTCAGTTTTTGTCCTCCTTTAAAAAAAGGTTCAGAAGAACGTTCGTGTTTTGATATTGACGTTCTGTCCGCCGAGTCTTTCTCCAAAATCATTGCCGATGATTTACTAAGACAAAAAAATTCATTTAACTAACATTAGGGAAAGTCTCGAAAAACTCTTTGTTCGATGTGAATGAGTCAAATTTTTTGAGAGTTTGACAACGAAATTTCGAGCTGTTTGCTTTTACATATTTCTATAGTCGATTGGTATATACCAATTTTGATGAAAATGCTAAATATAATGGAATTTTTTTTCTTTTTGTCCGGCAGCTAACTTTTTACACATTTAACAGTTTACATGTCATAGATGACAACGACATAAAAATAGGAGCTGTTGTAATTCACATTTAAAAGTATAACTCAAGTTACAATAAAGAAAAAATTAAACTTTTAGCAAAATAATTTCAGTTTTCATACATATTTTGCTTAAACGAAATGCTAAATCAACGGCACAACTGGATTTTAGAAAAATACATCCCTGTTTTCCCTTTATTTTTAACCAAAATAATTTGTTTGTTATTAAAAATTACATAAAGCAATTATTTGTGCTGAAAACCATACTGCAGTAATAATATTGCAAATATAAAAAAAAATGTTATGCCGTCATTAAAATACTATGCAAAATTTTCACTTTTGTACCATCCGAAAAACAACTTTTTTCGCGCTAAGCTTATCATGTGTGTTGGAATTTAGAATTTTATCCAAGTCCACGAAGGCAAAATTAAAAGAACACATTGTAGAAAGGATCCCATACAACAGCTGCATTCTTAACCCTTATCCTGTATTCTAGGTCAAAATTGCCCAAACCGATTTTAAATGTAATTATTTTTACATACATTTAATAAAATTTTTTGAAAATCCTGTACAATTATTTATTTAGCAAATACTAACCAAAAATAGAAAATAGAGCTACTAGCTCTTTTTTTATGTAAGGTCTGTGTAAAAAAAATTACGCATATGGTATATGTGGGTCAAAAATGCCCAATGCAATTAGGCCAATGTTAAAAGTATAAAAACTGCGTAATAAAGTGGGCAAAATTGACCCACTAATGTCAAATGCGTTATATTTTACAAGTACAGGATAAGGGTTAAGAATAGGTCTATTTAGTGACGTGAACAGCTGTTCTGTTGTATAAGAATCAGAGCACTTCTCAGCCCAACTTAATCTTTATTTACACATTAAAAACAAACATATATGTACATTTAACGATACGAAAGGCTTTTTTATACTTTAAATCCCCATATTAATAAACAATTTTTTAATTTATCAAATGTATATAAAACAAATTTTGTATGAAAATTTTCTTTAATAAACCTTTGATAGCTTTAAAAATTTATTTTAAATATAAGGGTTAATCTTTAGCGAAATGCATTTTCTTTAGATATATAATTTTGAAGTACGCAAGCTAAAATTAGTATTAAAATGATTCACAAAAATTGCTAAAAATCGCATTATTAATAATTCTATACATTATCTTAAGATACTCACATTTAAACCGCTAAGGTAAACATCATTTACATACATATGTACCTACATACATATATATAGAAACAAAATATATTTTCTGATTTAAAATAAATTAAAGTTAAAATGAATCGAAATTCAAAATTTATTTGCGCTTAATGAATTTATAAAAAAATCAAGTAAACAACATTACCGTTTCAAATAAATAAGAAACGAAAAATTATAATAAAAATGGTAATTGTTTTTCCACTACAAAGGCATCAGTTGTGAATTGGCATAATTTTTCTTTTGTTTTTTTTTTTACTCAACATTCGAAAAAGCGTACGTTTTAGTTTAAATTAAAAAAAAAATACATATAAAACAATAAGAAATCGTAAAATATATTTACTCGTATATATGTAATAAATGTGGAAAAAATTACTGAATGAATTAAGGAGGGAAAATACAACAAATGAAAAGTTGTTTGTTTTTCAACTTCCGTTGGTTGGATGGATTTTTGTTGGATCATTTGTGTATTTTTTTATGCTAAAGACTTTGAAATATTGAGCTAAGAAGTATTGAGTAAAGTCCATAGTGTATCCTTGAGGTCAAGTGTCTTATTATTTAAAAAAAATGAAATCATTTACATAAATATTGTAGTAAATGTTTGCGTTCTTTCTTTTTTTTATTGTAAATGAGTGCGAGAAATTTCTTTTAAACAGATAAATTGTTTTCTCGATTATTTTCCAACGTTGTTGTTGTCTTTTTGCACACTTTTATACAGTTGCGTAGGTAAATTGTTAAAGGTCGCATTTAAATGAAGCAATAAATGTATGAATTTAAATATAAGCGAAATTATGAGAATTATTAAAAAAAAATTTTATTTATTCAACCACCCACACATATTTATGCTAAAATTCATTCATTTATTTCCTTCAATTTAATGCAGAGATTATGCAACATTTTTCAACAAAAACCATTATTTGTGTAAAATTGTTGGTGTTTTTTTAAAGTTATTTAAGTAAATGTAACCTTTCTGTTTAATAAATATCAGTTGATTATATGCAAATATTAAAAAAGGAAGTATTTTATATTTAAGCATAATTTAAACTACCCAAAGTAATAGAAATTGCAGATCTGAATCATTAAAAATTCTGTTTTTTTTTCTTTTTCTTTTTCTTTAATGTACCCTTAAATAAAAATAATTTTTTTTTTTGTTCGTCGCATGTTTTTTTAAATTTTTTTCATTGCAAGCAACTACGAATTTTCGTATCGTTATTATATCATTATTTTTAAATAATGGTTCAGTTTTGACTTTGGCTTAAGTACTTGACTTGGCTAAAATTTTTGTAAATTACATTATAGTTTGGCGCTTACGACATATATGTATATATAAATATTTAAATTTTCTTTTCAGTACCCCGATCTTTTACTTGTAAAATATTTTCAAATCAAGTTTTAGAACAGATATAGTTTTCTAGGTTATAGGTGCTAACGGTATGATATAAGTAGGTAATATATCAATTGTATAATTGCTCGAATTCGTTCCCTGCCAGTTAAGTTAGTTACTTTAAAGACACGATTAGTGACAATGTCTAATATATTGTCGTTTATTAAAAACTGTCAACGACATTATTTTTTAACTTGTCTTATATTTATTACTTTTGACAACAAGATGGGCGACATTTTCCTAAATGTTGACTCTTCTATTGTTTTAATTTGCAATAAACTCTTGTTAGCGAAAATCGTGTTCTCTCTTAATTTAATGATGACTTATTGAAATTAGAGATAAGCAGTTTTTCTGTACCTGTGACTGGATTTAAATGTTAAGTTACTGTTAGCTGCGATGTTGTTACTTTCAATTTATCATGTTTTATTTTGTAAAGTTTTTATACTTTTGCAATTTTATTATTTCTTTTTTTTCTCAGGCAACTAACAGCCAACAAATGATATTTCTGTTTCTCTGTTTTTTTTATTATAATTATAATATTTTTTTTTTGTGAGTTGTTGAGCATACAAATATTTTAGCAGAGAGGTGTTTGCACTAACTAAAATATTTATCTGTCGTAGTTTTGTTAAGTGTGAAAGAAGAACTAAAATCTAACAAACAGTTACACGATCAATGTTTCCATTTAAGAGAAGTTAAAATATAAAAAAAAATCACATTCACTGTTAACGATTAACGATCACGGGATCGCTTATCTCTAATTGAAATACATGTTTGAACGTAAGTTTAGAGAGACAATCGGTAACAATCGTCTGCTTAGTGTCATTACGAATGGATTGTTATATTGAAGTTTTACATGTATTGTTTCTAATATAAGTCAAAAATGCTAACTTTAGTGGGTATTTACTTGATTTCTAAATTCAAAGACACCAAATCTATAAAAAGAATAATTCAATTAATTTTGTTTATTAATATTTAATTTACAATTATTTTTGGTTTTGTTACAAAAATGTACAACAAAAAAAAAAAAACACTGCGATATAATTTTGTAAATATGTACCCGTTACAACACATATTAACTCTAACACAAATAAAAATACCTTCAGTGTTTAGTTTGTTCACGATAGTAAAATAAAAAGAATTAAAAGTATTAAAAAGGGGAGAAAAGAAAAAAATTTAATAACAACATTGTCACAACTACTCTGACAATGGTACCATTAATGCTGCTAATATTAGTTATTGCTACCAGGGCACCAGCTGTGATAATTTGTTGTTGTTTTATCACTAGGGTTTCTATTTACATACTTTGACACTTACACCACTATATCAGTTTTATACACCAACACTTGGGTACTTTACTTTGTATGTTGCTAAAACGTTACGAAAGTGTGTGTATTCTTTTTTAATTAACAAACACTGTAAGAGCAACAACGATGTACAAAATATTACCAGCTTCAAGGGCTATTGTGAATAAAACTACAATTTGTGAAAGCTCTAAAAGCACCTACTACTACTGTCCAAAACATGTGCAGGCCAAAGTACTCGTAGGAAAAATCTTTAAATCGAAATAATATTTGTCAATAAGTTTTTCCAATATAACAGACATATGAATATTTCCCATTGTACTGAACTTGATCTGCTTTGTTCATTTCGCTTTAAACAGGTACTGGCTAGATAACACTTATCATACATGCTGCCCAGAGCTTATTCTACATTTATTCATTTCCATTTAAACAAATGTTTAATACAAATAATATTTTTCTTACAGCGAACATAATGGATGGCTTAGGAATTCCGTGACGCTTTTACCATTTATACTAATGACCCAGAGTATTACAAGTGAATTGTCAATATCATTGTATGAACATTGGTATACCCTTTACCATGAGTAAATTCATTCTCGTACAATATTTATTTACGATCCCACAAAATCTATATGTAAGTATGTATGTGTTTTCTAAATCCCTTTAGATAGATAAGTCGATTAAATAATTTCGACAATTTGGTGAAATGAAATAAAATAATATAAGATTTCTAACCAGGGACAACTACAGTTGCTGTGAGATGATAAATATTTCCCCAAATAGACTTTATAATTTCATATATTAATAAACTTAGTATCACTACACATTTGAAAAGGGTTTATACGATTCTTTACAGGCGAACTAAGCACTCTTGCTTCCCTTTTACGGTGGATATTTTAAAATATGAAGGAAACACAGCCCTTTACTCTTAAAAGGCTTTTATTGTTAACATTTTTAACCTTTTAATAAAAAAAAGTTAAAGTACTGTTACGTATATAATTTGTGTTGCTATTGTAAGTAGTAGTACGGCATGTACTACGAGTATATAGTGTCGAGTGGATTTCAGTTTTTTTAGGATATGCCGTTTAGTAAGTGTGACAACACTCTTTTACGCCTAATCAGTGTTGAAACTTCATTACAGCAAAAAAAAAAACAACATTAGAAAACCATCACCCTAATAACAAGAGGAGAGAGAATTTAAGTGTTAAAAAAACAATAATAAAAAGGCAAAAAGGAACAAAGGAGTGAAAAACAGAGTTTTGTATTGCAGAGGAGGCATTTCAACATATGTGTTTGTGTGAGTTAGAATTAGACTGACAGCAGCAAAAAAGGGGTAAGTAGATATTATTTTAATGATTTTATTTGCGCAGAATGGGGGCAGCATTAGGACGGCAAAATAAAATGTTGTGGGATGTAGGATAAATGGATATGGAGGTGATTTGACTGGAGGAAAACTGTCATAAAAACAACTTGTCTCATTTACAGACGTTTTGATAAACATGCCAGCAATTAGCTTAAGCCTGTCTAAAAAGTGGAACAGAAACAATGGCTACTTACCACCAGTTGGGTTGGTGGGTTTTTTTAACTTAAATCTACAGAAGCTTTAAATGCTGCAATTATAAAAGAACATTAAAACACATACAAACAGCAGCTTTTATATCTTTTTCGTCTGTTGGCTTTGGAATTTGTATTAACATGCGTACAGTTTCATCTTTTTCTTTTTTAAAATTTTTAGCTTAAATTAAGGCTTAAAATAAGAACATAATTCAGTGCGTTTTTTATGCAAAATTATTCAATTCTAAGGAGAAAATTTATTCTATAACACCCTGACTTACACTCGTTTAGTTATGCAATAATAGAACCAAATGAATAACTTAATTATTATTCTGTTTGTCATAAACGATGAAATCTGTTGCAACATCAGCATCAGCAATAGAATTAATTATAAAATAAATTCCGTATATTAACTTGACAAAAGACAGATAATGGACAAAAAGCAGGAATTTAATCATTAAAAAATCAAAGTTATATATACATACCCAGCAAAAACTGGGCAATGACTTGTTCTTGCTCAATAACATACTTTTCATTTAGTATAACATACCGTCTGCATTACTAAGAAGTAGTTTCCTAATAACAAGAATATTTTAAAACGTAATAATTTATTGTATCTTAAAAGAAATAAATGCTGCATACACTTTGGCTGAAAAAATTGTTAGTTATTATGATTCTCATTTGGATTAACATACTTTAAGTATAAGTAATTATGCATATTTTTGACGGATGTTTATGAATTTCATGACAGTTTTCAAACCGACTCTAAAGGTTTGTTTTTAAACGAAAGGTATTTAACACAATATTTCTGTTTCAAATAATATCATTAAAAGCAGTATTTTTAATAAAAATAATAATAAAAATGCATAATTGGAAACACTTGATTACAAAATTTGTAAAATTTAAGAGCTGTTGTTTCCAAAGGCAATTTGGCGATTTTCTACCTGATTTTAAGCAACACTATTGTTTCTGCCAGCTGATTTTATAGTTCTCTGTTGAATTAAAATTAGTTAATGATTAATAGACCCACTTTGTTAGTTAATGATTAATAGATTCACTAATGATTAATAGACTCACTTTGGAGCAACGTTTTTAAATTTTATTTATTTGATTTAGTTCGGGAAATAGCGTTGCCACTGAAAAACTTTCTATACATCCAAACTTGTCTATAAAACCTACCAAACTCCTTTGAAACCGACCAATTTTTTTTAATAATTAAAACATATACATGTATGCATATGTATTTTTGATGTAAAGTATAATACTAGTTTGATAAAATTACTAAATTATGCAATAAATAATGAAAACAACAATGTAACGAAAAAAAACAAATAAAAAAAAGTTAATCACCATTTGTTAATTCAAAATGGTTTTTTTTTGTTTGTATACAAATTTCACTCTTTAGGAAGATACCTTTTTGCTGACCACATATAGCGTGCATCATTATTTCTTATAAACTCTTTATAGAGCAACATACTATAAATTGTACTTATTTCGAGTTTATTTCTAAACTTTGTTTTTATTAAAAAAAAGTATTGAAAACTTGCGCCCAGCCATTGCGGAGCTATGTGGGACAAAACTAAATTAAAAAACAAAGTTGATAAGATCGCCAAAGCTTTTTTATTTAATCCGTTTTTAATGAAATTAATTTTATCCCAAAATAAATAATTATCTAAGTCTGCTGAAATATTCATTTCTGTTAAGCGTAAACAGTTCCACTGTGTAATAATGATATCGGGGTCACAGTCTACAAATTAGGGCTAATATAGGCAAATCTTCTTTAGACAACACTTTAGAAGGAGTAACTATTTGTAGCATTTTAAATTCTTTACGCTTCAAATCTAGATTTTATTTGATTTAGAAAAGCTCAATATAAAATTGAATTAAGATTTTTTACATCTTAGCTTTTGTGCCGATAAAAATATTTAAAACATCAATATGATTATTTTTATTATTGAAATCGACTTCAGTTTCGCTGTGTAATAAACCATTTTGCATAAAATTACTTAAAATGAGTAAAAAATTAGACTTTAAATTGAATACAAATGTGACAAACGAGAGCTTTCTGACTAAAATTCTTTGTGAAGGTTATTTATTATTGGTAGTATATGTATATGACAAAAATAAAAGATAACATTTGACTTTATTAGACATATTTTTTGCAAGTTCTGCGACTTTTATATCATTCACTTCGTAAAAACAGGACACAAAATACAGTATCAAAGCACTAATCTATAATTCTTACAATAACTTTCTCTAAAGAAAGCCATCTTGTGTAAGAAACCTAATATCTAATGGGTTGGCTCAGAACAGTATTCCTAAAATTCTTTTAATTCAGAACTGAAATATTTTATAGCGACCGAATTTCCGAATTTCTATATATATATTGTACATTTTTTCAAACCAACCAAAATAAGGTTTAGCCTACCATCCGACTAAGTTTGGTCAGAAAAGGGAAACACAATTTTCTTTCGCGATAAAAAAACTATTTTGGTCAAACTGATATATTAATACATAGAATTGCCGCATTTAAAGCGAAAATAATCGAAAAGCCTTTGTCGAGATACTATTACATCTATAATGGGGCAATGGAATCAATATCTCAAAAATGATGATGGTCGGAACGTTACAGTCAACAGTGAGCGGTACAGAGACATGATTACAAAATTTTTTGTGCAGCAATTGAAAAGTTTTATGAATACATGTATGTGGTTTGAGCAGAGCTGCGCCAGATTCCACACAGCACAAGTTATAATTAATTTGCTGGAAGAAACATTTGAAGAACAATTAATTTCACAAAATTTACCTGTTATGTAGCTACCTTGTCCTTGCGAAATGTAAGGCTGCTTGCCTACGCCAATTAACTAGCAAAAACTTAGTACTTTTAAGCCAAAATTTTAAGTGTTATTGCTGAAATACAGCCTGATTTATTGTAAAGAGTCTGTAAACATTAGACCTTCAAACTACGTAATACATACGCCAGCCACATGGGCCACATGTCAGAAAACATTTTCTAGCATTAATGGCATAAAATTACCTGTCGAACAAAGTCAATTTCTTAAATATTTTTTTTCTTAGTTTTAAATCTATTTGAATTCTCTGCTCCTAAGAAAAAAATCCTATATAAGAAAAAAGAGAACTAATATATGATTTTCTTCCAGATAAGCAAACATGATGATACTTTTACTGAGTTGTTTAGACTTTATTTAAAAATGTAAATCAGCTTAGAGTATTTAAGGTATTTGAATATGTTAGCAACCTACTCACATATACATTATTCTGTTCAAAAAGCATATATATTTATTATAAATTGTTTGAATGTACATATGTACGTAGGAAATAATCTCTGTAACTACTAATCAAATTTAAAAATAAACCATCATGGATGATATGGGTCATATTTTATTTGATTTCAACAATTATTCTAATTAATATTTACAATTGATCTACTTTTTTATTGTTAAAAGTTTTCAATGGATTTGGAAATCAAGAGGTCCTAAATCTTAGGCCTTTGTATATATGTACATTAGGGTGGCAGTTATTTTTAAAAATGAGGAATTTTAAAATATATCGCCAGTAAAGTTTTTACATTTGGTATAAAAAGCATAAGGTTAAAATTTGAGCTAAATCGGACAACGTTAAAATGTGCCGCATCGTGGTCAAAGGTCAATTGTATCAAAAATTTACTCTTTTCACCTAAAAATATTTCTAGAGATCATATTTCTTAAATAATTTAAATTAATTTTATTATCAGCGTTTGTTTTTGGCATATTTAATATATAATATTTTTGTTAACCCTTATATGTTCTGGGGGTCAAAACGATCCATTTTTTATATTATATTGTACATACATATGTGTATGCAAGCGATTCCAATGTATGTTTGTACATAACTAGAATAAAAAGTAACCGCGTTAAATTTAACACACCATGATAGAAAAACTATACTTGTTACACGCAAAGAAAAAACATGGTTGAGTATGTTCATGG
>NDXZ01049282.1:0-23552 GCA_003055125.1 Paykullia maculata
TTTCTAAAACTGTAAAGCAATTTTTCGTTTTAAAATCTGCCATAAGTTTTAAAATTTTATTTAAATACAAAAACTAAAATCATTTCTATTTTTTTGTTTATTTATCTGCGGTGGTGCAAGATAAATTTTACTATCCGAAATTATTTTGTAAAATTTTTATTGATTCTTACCTTTATTTGAGATTTCAATTTTAAACTGTTTTTTTCTTTTCTTTACTTTTAACCTTATTTAACTGGTAACCACTAGGTTGTAATGTCCTCTTCTTATGGTAAATATCAAACCAAATTTATCAGGAATAGTTGAAGATACTAAGATTTACATGTTGCTGCCTGTTTGCAAAGTAAATCCCAATATTTTGTTGAAAACCAAGTCAATCTTTAAATGAAATTGATGTCATCAGTCTTAGAATCAGTACAAGTTATTTGAAAGACGTTGTTGGTCTAAAAAGTTAAAACCCTTTTTTTTAAATAAGGAATCTATACAAGATCCTCTTAAGTGCCTTTTTAATTGTCTATTTCGAAATCTCTGCTTTCACGTCACTGTTTATAAAGGACGTAACGTTTGAATTGATAAGAGTAGAGCACTACAACTATAAATATAATTGTTTGCTGCAGTAGCATAAAACTGAAAAGGATTTTCTCTATACAGAAAGTGTTTGTCTTTGTGCATGTTTGCGTGCAATTCAAATTTGAAATCGCCATTTTATCTATGTTATGCCACATGATAATTTAAGAAAACTACAAAGGGCACTATCGATATTAATTATGAAAATACATTGAAAAAGTATTAATGGCAGGGAAAGAAATATATATATAGAGAATATTTAAACCATCGACATTTTTTGTTTGAATACTTGAAGGTAAGACCAGTTGTATTTACATATCGCTCATTTACTCAAACAATGCCATAACTCAAAAAACTAGTTTTGCAGAAAATGAGTTTAAAGTTTTTAATTTACATACATCTCAGTAAAATATTAAAAAGTTTTCTTCTATCAAGAGGTGAGTTTCTTGTCATGTCATTTACATGAATTTTTTACACAATATAAAGCATGATATAGTGAACAATTCTACATCATTAACTCAAAAATTTCATATTATGAGATATGACGTTGTTTGACTAAATGAGCGAAATATAAAAATAAAATAAAAAAAAAAATAAAGTTGGCAGGAAAAAGTAGTACAAAAGTTAACCTTTGTATGAAAACCTTATCTTTTTTTTTAGTAGAACAGATTTCAATACAGTTTTCTAAGACCCTAAAATAAATGTATGTAACCATTGTAACTTTCTTAAAGAACAGTTATGTTTTTAGAAGAAACCTACCGGGAAAAAAACTTCATTTGGAAGTAATATATATGACCAGTGCATGCCTACTGCTTCCTCTATTACCTTTTAAAATTAAAGCCTTACAAAAGTTTTATTATGAATATTTTCAGCAGTTATCATTTAAGATTTTTTAAGCAGAAAAATCTCATACAAAAACATGCAAACTATCATTAGAAGGGAAAGCAGTTTTCAACTGCACTTTGCTTTATCAGTTTTTGCTGGGCTGTCTCGTGGCCAGGCAGACTAAAAATCGTTACTAAATCGTTTTCCCTTATGTCTAAGATCTAAAATTTAATTTACGAAATACTATTAATAAAAGCTTATTTTTAAAAATATTCAATTGATCTTTACTAATTTAGTTTACTAATGCAAAACTTACTAAATAGATAGATAAAGGGAGGGACCGAGCAACGTACAACTATATGATGGCATACCTTTTTATATGGATATAAATTTCTGAGGTTGTAAGAAAATTTAATATGTTATTAAAAGTATTATGTCTATTTGACTAATTTAAAGCCTACATTGTATTGTTGTACCCATGTGTATCGTAAAAAAATTTCAAGATATTTGTTTTTGTTTTTTAAAATGTTTGTTAAAAAAATATTTCTGCCTTACAACATACAACAATCGAAATTGTGATTTGAGTAGTTGAAAAAAAATATTTTGAAATCATAGGATTATTCTTTAACCTAATAATTTTCGTTTTCTATCCCCGGAATTACTGTACAGTAGTACAGTGCCGGTTGGTTGGATTATGTGGTAGTTCGCTACGCGCACTGTCAAGTCGAAATGTCAAATGTACTATGCTTAGAGCAAAGTACATGGAAAGATAGGAGTAGCAGTGCTAGATTAACTCTTTTGCCACGAGCTATATCAATAGGTCATTTAGTGCAGTGTTAGTTTTTGAGTCTTGTTTATGTTTATTTAAACGAATTTTTAAAAATATATTGCTGTTCCTTTACTTTTAAATTTACTTATTAAATTTTAACAAAAAATTAAACTTCTCTTTAAGTAAGACACAATTCACTTAAACATGAAAATAATTGACGGAAATAACTTTCCATTTTGTTTCTCATTTTCTTAAAACAAAAAAAAAACAGAAGGGAAAATTGCTCTAAAATTAATGAACCCTTATGTTTTCCTTTATAACAAATGAGGTTTCTTTAATTTATAGAAAAACATTTTTTTGCGTTTTACTTTTTACAAACAATTAAATTTGAAAATTAAAATGAATTATTTCCACTTGGCTACACTTTGAAATATGCAAACAAACTCAATGAATGAAACTGAGAAAGCTGATAAATAAAAGTCATTAACGACGTTTTGAATTACCAACATAAATAAAAATGAAATCTATACAAAAATATTCAGCAAAAAAATAATAAAAAATTAAACGACAACATGATTTCATGGCATGACTTTTGTCATCACATCAACCACCAACGCAAAAAATACAACAAAACACAAATACTTGTTTAAAAAGAAAATAGTAAAAAAGAGCGAAGGCGAAGGACAATATAAAAATTACAATATATTTTAAGAAAATATTTTTTCTCTTTGTTTTTGAACAAATTAATACTATTAAAACGACTAATTAATTTTTGATTTCCTTTTCGTTTCTTTTTTGCTCCCTTAAGACTTCTATGATTATATTTTAAGCCGCGTTGCGCTGGTTGCTGCCTTTATAAGTGGGGCATTATTATTGTAATGCCAACAACAACAACAAAATTTCTCTTCTCTTGTTATCAATGAGCTTCAAACTATAAATGTATATGGACGTATCCTTACAAAATGATTTAATGCTCGTTTTTATGTTGTTAAGGGTTTTGTTAACAGTATTTTTTACTGCCTTTAGAAAAGAATTTATTTTCAAGCAAATCTTTTTTATATAATAATTTTTGTTGAAACATTTTACAAATTGTTAAATTAGCTAAATTAAAACTGAAAGCAAAATCAACTAAAGTCCTTCAGAAAGGAAAGCCTAGCAATATTTAAGTCAAAACAATCCTTAAAGTACCATTAAGATTTAAGGAAAAAAACAAATAAAGTTAATACCTAAATAATGGCATTTATGAATGTTTTGCAAGATTATTTAAATGTTTAAAATATTTTATGTCTAAATATTCATTAAAAGTTTTTTATAAAAGTGTTTTTGCAAAATATAAATAACATGTTTTATGTCGATTTAAGTTTTATTACTGCAGCTTAATTATGCTCTGTTATTCATTCGTTCGCTCAGTGTCCTTTTTCAAGGACTTTGTAAATAATTGGTGACTTAGTGTTGGCTTCTAGAACAACAATTTAAAAGAATTTTATTTCCTTTCAAAAATGGAATTCAGTTCGAATTGCTTCTTTTTAAACACGTTTTATTAAGCTTAAACGTAACGAAAGTTTTATCAATTGTAAGACGTCCGACAAAATTGAAACTTATTTTTGTTGATAAGAAAAGTAGGAAGGAACACGTCCATATAAAGTAAATATTATTTTTCAACTACTACTTCCCCTAATAAAACATTTGGATAAAAAGGGGACAATGCCACGCCCACCAAAAGTTTTTTTTAAATTGTTTACAAAGAATTTCTGACTAAAAAAATATATGTCTTGGATTTTGTATCTGTAGAGAGTTAAGATAAATGTTACCTGTTTAAGTAAAATTATAATAAATTACACACAACAAACAATTAGGCTGAATTCACTTGTGTCTGAACAAAAGTTTTGTACGAAAAATTTTTTTTTTTATATTGAGTTTGACGTCTCTCTTTTTGAAACTCAATATTAAAAAAAATTTATCCGTCCAATTTTTTTTTCAGATACAATGGCTAAATTCAGCTTTATTATTGATTTAGTATTTCATTTCGGTTTTTTTTTTGTAACATTTTTCAAAATATAACTTTTTAAAAAGGTCCACATTTAAAGACAAGTTGAAAAATATAAAATTCAGTTTAAGTTTTTTTTTTATGTTTCATTTTAATATATTTTAATGGGTCGAATATCAATAGACACCGAGCTTCAGTGGCGTGCTGCATCACACTGTACTAATGAAATTGAGAACTATGAGTTGCCATGACTTTATTGCCAACTGAGGTTCAGTTGCTATCAGTAATCGGCCCCAAATTTCTAGGTCTAAATAAATTTGAGTTATTTGTTAATAAAACAAACAAACAGAGAATTTTTTACTATAAAATTTATAAGGACATTTTTTATTCTCCTTAATTAATATAAATTCTTATACAATCTTGCTTAAAGTATTTATAGCTGCATAAATTATCACCATTTTAACTAAACAAATTACTTAAGTTTAAAAATAAAATAAGAAAAGTATACAATTGGGAGTACAAAGAGAAAGAAAAAAATAAATAAAATAATAAAAGAAAACTTTTCAATTATGAATTTATTGCAAAAACGATAACGAAAGTTTTTATTGTAATTCTTTAAAATTATGTGCAAGTGTGAGTGAAGATTAATTTTTATAGCCATATTATCGAATACAAGCATACATTTTATGCCGTTTAGACAATAAAACAGAAACTGCGAAACAATTGATGTTTGTTTTTTGGTTTTTATTTTTTATTGTTGGCAAAGAAAAATAAAAAAAGAAATACAATTGAGAATAACAAATCATAATTGACTCTTATGTTTGCACTTACTTAAGCATATAAGAGAGTTGAAGAGCAGATAAAAAGAAGGGAAAATTTAGGCTTTTAAAAAAATAAAAACTTATTTCAATTATTTAAAAATTTTTAGCAAACGCATAAAACAAGACATATATGTACATACATATATAACATAATTATTGAAGTATTTAAGGCCACATTTAAGCATATGAATGTTTGGAAATAAAAAGTTTTTACTCCAATAAATATGTCTTAAAAAAAGTTTTTTAATAATTTCCCAGAATGTTGTTTGAAAATTTATATATTCATGAAATGTTCCATTTGTACTCGCATATGGTGTTTAATAATCCATTAACGTGTAAATTGATCGGTTTTTCAATTTTTATGCCAAAAAAATTTTTTTTGTCATAAACAATAAAATCACACATATTTAAAATGCGATTAAAAAAAACAGTTTTATACATTTTAATACAAAATAAACAAACTTCCAGTTGGTTATTCGCGTAACCGATTTGCATATTTATTTTAGTAATTTAGATTTATAAAATAATTTTGATAAATAAACAGAAATGTTTGCAATAATTGTTGATTGGTTAGTCGATTTTTTTTTTATAATGAGTTTGCATTTTCGCATGCATTTTCTTTTTTCTAATAAACTGTGAGCTAAATAGATGATATTTACATCCAACACTAAAATACCGATCAAAAATTGCTGATGATAAAATTGTAGATGGTTTTGAAAATGCATTTTACTTGGCTACTGTCGGCAAAAACTTACATTTTCAGAATATTCTTTCAATTATTACAAACAAAAAAATTAAATTTCTTTATAATAAAGAAATTAAAAGTGAACTTGAGCCAGAATAAATAACAAATTCATTATTTATATATATAAAAATAAGTTGCATTGTGTTAGTAATTGATGTTCTCTGGAATGCGTGAACCGAACGGTCTCTGTATGTGTATTGGGTCATGAGTTATAGCCATTTTAGTGAACACTGTATTCATTTCGAAATATTTGAGTTAATATTTTGAAAAACTGAAATAAAATTCGTTTTAAAGCAATTTATAACTGATTTAAATGAATTCGAATTGATTTTTTTATTTTCTTTCTTGCACCACGAAGTGTGGCGGGGGGTTCGCTAGTATTAAATAAAAATTTCAGAAGCGAATAACTATTCATAACAAATTCCAAGTAACTATTTAAAAACCGGTTACCCGAGTAAATATTTTTGAAAAACAACAATTTTATAAAATAAGGAAATATTAATGAGTTTCTGGAAAAATCAATTAATAGTGCATGGTTATCGTTGCCGGTTTTATTAATGTGTGCTGTTAAATTTAAATGTGTTTTTTTTTTTGGTTTTAAATCAAAACATGTTTTTTTTTAATTGAAACATATTCGTGCACTCTGGTAACAATTTAAGAAATGATTGTTTGTATGATTTCTTGATGACTAAATAATCAGATAATCTGTTTGTATACATTTTTTTTGATAACTCATGTAGGCGGGTCCACTAATAGCTTAGCAGGTAGCTATAGGTGAAATATTCAGAATCTTTAACACATAATCGGTATTTCGCTTCAGAGTTTATTTTTAAAATAAATCACTCTAAATTATTAAAACTATGCAAAAAACTCTAAATAAATTTATAGGGATTTTGTAAACTATTTTTGCAAGTTTGTAATGACTTTTTGGTAAATTAAGAAATTTTCAAGTTAAAACAAATTTTCACTTCATAATAGATTCTTGGAAGAAAAACAAGACAAAAAAAAAATTCAAACTAAAATTTCTTTCAATAAAGAATATTGAATTCTTTGTATGTAATTGAAATTTATCAACAAACTGCCAGTTTTAATTTTGTCAAACAAGTAAAGAAAAAAAACTTTGGACACTGCATTACAAATGGACAACCGAATAATTGAGTGACTAGCTATTTGACATGGACTTTGACTGTGTTGTTTGCATTAATGTTAAGCTAAGTGGTCTTAAGAACCTAAATTCGAAAGAAGGGTTATTCACTCAAATGTAACAATTGTTACAATCAAGTGTCAAAAACACACACTCACATTCTCACAAAAAAAAAGGAATCAAAAATTTCCTTAAAATGACTTAAAACTATACAAATAAACTTTCTTTTTCTACTTTCAATTGCAAATAAGTAAAATAAATACTGCAGACAGTTAAATTGAAACCTTTGCAAATGTATTAGTTAGTAAGTCTGTGTATTTTATGGCATTTTCTTGTATGTAGTTGTATGAAGGTTTGAAATGTTTATTTTTTGTTTTTCTTTTTTAAAGAGCAAAAAAAAACCAACACCATAACGTAGAAAGGATGTAAAAATATTAAGTTTTAACAATTTCTTCTTTTTCTTCTTCTCCAGATTGTTTTGTATCTTTGCTAGTTTGTTATTTCATCTCGCCATTGTTGCTGTTTTGTTTATGCATATTTCTTTTATTTTTGTTGTTTGTTTTTTTGTATTTTGTTTTCATTTTCAGTTTAAAAATAGATTTTTCATCATTGTTATATTCTTTTTATTTGCTTAAATGTATATTTAAGCTGGGCATATATAGTATTGCATAGTGTACTATGATTTTTTATTTATTTTAAAATTGACTTTAACATCTCTATTTTATAAGACGATGCATTTTTTTCTTAATATCTTACTTGTTTAGTTTGAGCTGTTGCTAAAAAAAAATAGCAAATATAATTAAATTTACTTCATCATTTTAAATTCCGTGTAATTAGAGTGGGGAACTTCATTAGTGTATTGAAACACATACAAACGGCACCATGAAAAACAATAACACGAAAGTTTGGGGCCATTTTTTTATATTTTTTGGGGCCATTTTTAAATTTTTTGATACTATGGAAAATTGAAAAATGCCCCCAAAATTATAAAAAGTTTGAGGTGATTTCAAAAATAAGAATGGCTTAAAAAAATGGCCGCAAACTTTCGTGTTATTGTTTTCAATTTAAGAAATTGGGGCAATTTTTCATTTATAAACTTTGGGGCCATTTTTCCTTTCTTGTAAATTCATAAAAAATGTTTGGGGCCCTTTTTCCTATTTCTTGGGCCATTTTTCATTTTTGAGTTTGGGGCCATTTTCATAGTGCCCATACATACATGCCTGTAGAATATTAAATGTGTTCAAAAAACACACCAACAGACGAACATCACCAAATCACGACATGTGTGTAAATTTTTCAAACTCAAATGGATAATGCCGAGGTTGCAAGCCATATGATTAACTAATGGATACCCATGTTACTTATGGCGAACTGTTTTATACTGCTAAAAATTGAATAAAAGTAAAGAAAAATTCGTCAAAAGTTGTAAAGATATAAATAACGATTTCGGAGGAATAACAAATTTATTAAACAAGTTTAAAAATAATGGAAAATCGAACATAAAACTTTAAAACCGTTTGAAAACACACAAAATATTTTATTTCAATAAAGAAATGTTTGATGTAAATGCAAAATTTTGATAGTCAACCGTAACAACTGAAATTAAGCTCTGGGATACTTTTTATCTCTATAACCATGTCGACACGAACACACGAAGAGATCAAACGAAGTGTCAGCGGATAACTTTTTGCAAGCGAACAGTGCTGTCTATCATTGATAATATTAACTTTATTTGTGTAAGTATTGTCATAGTGAGGGTAGAACGAGGAGGCCATTTGTCACAAAAACTGTTGACCACATTAACACAAGGAATAATTTTTAATCCTAGTAAACACACAAACAAAATCTCGGACTGATACCAGTACTGAATAAAAATTTTGTTATTAAAAAGGTTTGTATAAAATCCAAATTTTTCGTAGGAATTTTTTATTAAAAAAAATATCAAGGTTTTTTTTAAATCCAAAAATTTGAAAAAAGCAGCCAATAAGCCCTCTCTCTAACTTACTTCTAAATTACATGGCTTAAAATTTTGGCACTAAATCTCATACAAAAAGTTTGTAAAAGGATTTTCTAAACCCTTATAATTCTATTTATATTTGATTTAGTCCCTAATACGCAATTTTCATAACATTTCTTTACAAATATATATATATTTTTTGTTGTTGTTTTAAATTAATTCTCAACAGCAATATCGTATAGAAGGGAAATGAGGATGTGTATTTGAACACAAGTTGAAATCTGTTATACTAAAATAAACATTTATTTAAAAGTAAAAAAAAACATCTCTATGTATGAATATATGTATATATGTATGTATGTATGATTGTTCACACATGTATAAATGTTAAATAAGTAGCCTTACAACAATATAAATACATTCCAGTTAACAAGTTAGAGAGGAAGTTGGTGACTGAAGGGGTAAAAGTGAATGTTATAATTCTACATAGGGAACAGTGGGAATTTTTTTAAAATAAATGTTAATAAATCTATTCATTTTTTTAACTAGTTATTAGATTTTTAAAAATTTTAAATATCAATAGAGAAATAGTTGGGCTTTTAGCGAAAAGTTTTTCTCCGAAATATTAAGCTTAGCAGCAGACAATGAAGAAAGCCTTGAAGACTCCTCCATCTTATGCCAATACCAGCTGAGTTTTACCATTTTAAATTTTTACAACTTTACATATTTATTATTACTTTTTTGCCCCACCATGCAGTATTTCTATTGTTGTTTTGTATATTTCCCAGGGATTTTGTTGTTTCGTTATTTTAAATTTACTTTTTTATTGTTTTTGTTTTCTCATATTTAGTTTTTATTGTTACTTGTTGTTTTATGTTTATTTTGTATTGTTGTTTTCTTTCTCTTTGTTTTTGTAGTATGATATGTGCACTTAAGTGAAGCAAAAAACAAAAAGAAAACTAAAAAGTTGAAATTTTTTTTTTTTTAAGTTTCAGATGTTTAGTTTGTTTTATGTTTTTATTATTTTCTTAAATATTGTTTTACGATTTTGCCATTCTTGAACTTTTTGTAAATAATTCTTTAAGTAAAATAAATAGCGAAAAGTTAAACATCTTCTTTTGAAATTTTACTGGTTTTCTAGTTCAGTTTAACAACGTGTGTATGTTGCTTTAACCTTTTGATAGGCAAATATGGGAAATGGCAAGAACTTTGTAATGCCAGTAGATTACTTTAACTATTTTTAGCAAAAACTTACCAGAAGGCAATGCCTGCAGAGCAGTTGTAGTAAGAAAAATATAAACATTAAAAATTAAATTTTCTAAAACTGTTATATAAACAAGTATAAAGTGTTTGAAACTGTTCATTATTTTTTTTAAACAGTTCATCAGTTTAATTAACTGTTAAAGTTCTTTTATTGTTAATAATAAAACCTTTTTAATTTTAAACTTGTTACACTCTTTTGAAATTTTATAACCTTTTTTAAAACATGTTAAATTCAAAAGTTGCTTCAAATTATTGTACAGTTGTCTATCGTCAGCTAGTTTTGAAAACTAGTATACACCATTACAAATCTTATATACAGTTTATTTTACCACTATACAGTTTGTAAATGATAACCATCGTAAGATTAATAAAATTATTGTAAAATTTTTTGAATCTCATACAGTTCTTAAGCTATAGTATAGCTTCGTTTAAGAGTTTTCAAAACTGTTATACTGTTTTGTTAAACTGTAATAAACAGAGCAAAATAAAATATTCCAGCTTAATTTAGAGGTGTCTTTAGTTGCGGTCCGTATGCTATTTATAGCTACCGATTGCACATTCATATCACTCTTAGTCGTTACTAAGATTACGTATTTGCAGAAGTAGAATTGTCAAGTTTGCAGAAAGAATGTTTTCCATAAAAAGTGTATAAAACTCTCGCCTAATCTCTTACTCTTCGCATTCCCCTACTCTAAAAAATTTCTTTATTGCCACTTTTTGGCGAAACAGCAGGACATTCTTTTGTGACTTTTGACTTACTTTTCCAACTTAATTATGGCATTAATTATGTTTTATTATACTTTTGTGAAATAATTAAGCCGTATGTGTGTCATACATGAGATATAAAATATTTTCTATTAAATATAATCTCTCTAACAAATTCAAAAAGTTTTACGTGTTCGAAGTTAAGAAAGGACTTTATTATATTTGTTGTAAGCAATAAAAATTCCTAAACATTGCTTATTAAGTTTCACACACACATAAACACGTTTATGTACAAAGATTTAAAACTTTTCATATACGAACCCTCACATTTGTAGTCAAATGTATTTATTACAAAGTCCCAGACATTTTTCCTAGTATGTTTGAAATTGTGTGTTTGTTTGTATATATGTGTGCTTTTGTTAAAATGTGTAAATTAATGGCTTTAAAAACGATTAGTAGTTACACTGGGCGCTATAGAAATAAATACACTAAATTTCAATTTTTTCGTTAAAAAGAATCTTCATAGTTAAAAGCAGATTTTAATATTAAGTAACCTAATCTTTTGTTGCTAAGTTTTGGAAAGTTAACCCACAACTCAGTTAAAACTCATGCATCACCGAGATCTAATTTAGAAGTAATTTGTTAAACTTGCTAGAATTTTTCTTAGGACTGTATCAATCTAAATATAGTTGTTTAAACTTAACTTACAAACAAACATTTAATTTTATTCTTTAACTACTCAAACAACTGTTTTTACGGTATTTTGTAGATTTTTCCCAAAAGTATGCTTTACTTTTTGGTATTATGACTATGATAAACCGTAATAAAGAAAAATATTATGAGTGTCATAAAATCAAACACCAGTTGTGCCAGTTGTACATAATAAAAATGTTTTTTATCTACTATTTTTAAGGAACTGAAATCATTTTTAACTGAGGGGGTTATTTTTTAATTATTGTTCATTCATATGTATTCATGTATGTGTAAAAAGTCTGTCATAAACTAAAGTCAGTGTAACTAATAACTGTTAGATTGTAAAAATTTACGCAAAAATAACAAGAAAAAGCAAATAAGGCTGCAAACAAATCAGTAGAAATAAATAGGTTTTCGAAAGAGAAAAGGAAATACATTTACATAAGTTAAATGCAAGAAATAATTAACAATTTTCAAAAGTGTATATGTATGTAAATTTAAAAAAAAATTATACACGTTTTTGCGATCTTTCAATTATCTTCTGTAGACCATTTCCCAAAATTTACACAATTTCAAAATTTTCCAAATAAGTTCAATGGAAACACAATGCTTTCTACCAAATTTTGTTGTGTCTGTCTTGTTTCCAGTTGGCGTTCAGTCTGAAAAATCTTCATTAAACTATTAAAAATCAACTAAAACTTTGGTTAAATAATGTTTAACAACATGTAATGACTATTTTTAACTTTTAGGATAAATACATTTCTTTTTATGTTTACACTTTTTTCAAAAATGACTTAACAGACATTCCGAACTTTTGGCAATATTTCTTTTTTTAAATTGTAAAAAAATGACAAATGTTTTGCAAAGTAAGAAGCCTTATTTGTTTTTCAAATCCCAAGCAAATAACTTGGCATTCCTTCCCTTTTAAATAATTTTAAATTCATTATTATAACCCCTAACACTATAATTTAGTTTCTTACCTGAACATACAACAATAACAAGTATTTCCGCTTTAAAGAAAACAGCCAGACAAACATTGATGTGAATATCTTTGCGTTTGTTTTTGTATTAATACCCTTCTAGTACTAAGTGTCATAAAGGCATATGAATCTTAATGCTTTTTAGTTAAGTACCAGATGAGTATTTAATAACATTCTCTTTTAACTCTAATACACTGTTTGGTTTTCTGTTTGTCTGATTCTTCCTCTTTCTCTCATAAATAGAACAACATGTTTGATATTTCTGAAACGCGTACTGGTCCAAAAACAAACAAAAAAATACTTAAACAACACATTAAACAAAAATTGAACAGAAAGCTTTTGGACGATTTCATACACACTCCTGAATGCTTTGCGATGAAATTGTTATGCATAAGGGCAAAGGTATGTATAAGAAAAACAAGTTAAAATGTCGAAGAAGGTCAAGCGCGACTATTTTATGCCCTACACTGCAATAAATAATATATAAAATGATTTTTGCCGGGATAAGATTTTAATCAGCCGAAGTTTTAATATAAATACTTATAATAAATAGTTAAGGTTATGTAGGGGATTTGGTCTTACATTTGAGCAAAATCTATTTAACATCGATATCCCACATTTCGTTTCTCATTTTTTTGCGCTACAGTTTTTGTGCAAACAAATAACACCCATCACAACACCGATGGTTCAGAGGCGCATTAAAAGACAAAACATTAGAGCAACCAGCTTATTCCTAAGGATATGAGTGTAGTAAAACATTCTTAAAGGGTTAGGGTTTTTTACACTAACCCATAAACATACATAAGCAAACAACATAAACATACATACTTGTTACTTATACCTACCAAAAATATGTAACGGTTACCAGAATCACAATTACCCATTTACATTTATACGGTTACTCACAACACATACACACAGATGCACTTACACTTTGAATACAAAAACAAGAGGAAAACTATGATGTAGAAGTCAGTAGTAGAGGCTGTTATAGTAATATTTGTAAACAATACTTTACTACAATCTCGCACACAAGTGCTGTTGTTGCGTGGTCTCGTATTAGTGCTTTGCATACAGAAAAGGCTTAGTTAAGTTTTTTGTTTCGTGTTCACATGTGCTAAGTGTATGTGTTTAGGTTAGAATAGTAGTTTAGAATTTTGTTTTTTTTCCATAATTTAACTATAAAACGTGACACTAAAAGAGACTTTGTTTGTAATTGATAAACTCAAAGTTGGAACTTTATCCCATATCGTCCCAGTGTTCGATTAATCGAACAGTAAATTTTATGCGTTTTCAAATGCTGTTTTCTTTTTTTTTTGAATTAAATCTCTGATTTTTTTTCCTATAAAATTAGATATTGTAAGAGGTTAGCCTTAAATGTAAACCTAAAAGTTCTTAATTTTCTTACAAGCTCAATCTTAAACTAGCTACGAACCACTAAACTTTTTAAAGTTATTCGAAAAAAAAATTCTCTGGAACGATATGGGTTAAACGCAATATGAATACTTATTTGCAGAAATCAGTTTCTATAAAACTTGAATTATTTTGTTTTAGAAAAAATACGCGTAAAATATGGAATTAAGACAAGAGCCAAAAGCTTTTAGACAATAAATAAAGGCAAAGTATTAACCGTTATATGTTGTTATTGGAAAGAACCTTCAAATATTACTAAAAATAGTCATTATTGTTTTAAATATTTTTTTTAATCCGAAATTAACTTTTTTTTTTATTACTCGTTAAATGTGTCATACACAAAAATTGCATTATCTGGTAATCACTTTTTTACCATAATTAGGGAGACCAAAAAAACGTACTACTTTTGAAGTTATAATTTTAAAAAAAATTTATATGGGGAAAGAGAGCTGGCAAACAAAATAAAACGTAACAATTATTCTATCCTATAGTCTGAAAGAAATTACTATAATTCTAAATAAATATTTATAATAGTTTTTAACAGTAGTACTCATACTACGTTATCTTGTTTTTACATGGTACGTACATTCTAGAGATTATTAGGTAAAAGCTATTGCTGGAAAAACATGATGAAGGGATCTACAATTTTTTATCGTTATAAAGAGCTCAATTTTAAAATTTTCAAAATATTCAAATATTTAGGGGATAAAAAAACGCGTATAGAAACATAATAAAAAATTATTCAGTGTCTTTTGCAGTGCGTTAGCTTTAAGTCACTTTTGTTATTAGAAATGATTAATGATTTGCAACTGTATTTATCGATAACTGCCTATTGGAAGGACTTTCTAGATTTATTTAAAAAGTAAGAACATGGTCTTACAGAATGGTGGTAGGCCTGAGTGAACAGTTTTTTTTCATATCGGTTTGTTTAGAAAATTATCTCGCTTATCTCAAACAAAATATTTTTTTTAAGAAATTCGTTTTTTCAAAAACGTTTGATTTATACTTAATGCTTTAATGAAAATATATTATACTTTAAACTATTACAAAGCAACTGATAAGGCCAAAGTAGCAAAATCTGACAATTTCGTAGCTTTTTTTTTACATGGGAACCACAAAATCCTGCTTTTAATGAGATGGGAGATCTATAATGACATGTGGTTCTAATAATTTTAAATTTATTTACATATTTTTTATGAATTGAAATCTTTATGAAAAGTTTTCTTTAATAAAAATTATTTGAAAAAATTTGTCTAATCAAAAAATATTTCGAAAGTCTGTTATTGTATTTCTAATGCACTTAATAATATTCTAGGTGTAGTTGATAACAAATTATGTGGGCCCATACATTTATTATTTGTTGTCTTTACTAAAGTAAATGCCTAAATATACAAGACAAGGCTGTATACAACAAAAATACACTGAATTTATTAAAATCAGGTTTTTATCTGTTTTTTTGTGCATTATTTCTGTTTGTACCCAAAGTAAAACATGTGACCCGATTGAACAGTTTTGAAATTAAATGTTTTGACAGTATTTATTTGTGATATTTTGCAGCCCTCTAACAGGTATTTAAAATCATTATTGCACTAGTATTTGTTATTGTTGTATGTAGTAAAACCATAGTTTATCATCAAGTATATGTAGGTATGTATGTTCATGCACATGTTTGCGAATTTTTCTTTATTTATGATCTCATAATCTTCACTGCTGTAACAAGTATGTAGTTGAGTTAAGTGTTAAAACATGAACAGAATTTTAAACATTTGAATGTTCAATTTTAATTTAAATAATACAACTGTAGACGACTCTGTTGCAAAGTTTTCTGTTTTGTTTTGTGTTCCGACACAGATTAGTGACTTTGTTGGTTAAACAAATTATGCGCTTATTTTATATACCTAATTATGTTGGTGTGTTTAAATAAAAAGAAAATGAAAATTTTTTAGAAATTACCAAGAAATGTATCCGAAGTATTAAAAATTAATTTTTAAATGCCATATATTTTTAATTATTTTAGAAAACAGGCTTCACCCGAAAACTTTTTATTGAAAAAAAATTATGCAGTGTTTGCCAACTGATTTTTGAAGTGGTCTTTAAATTTAATGTTATGACGTTTTTAGAATTCTTTGTATGGAGTTGTTTGAAGTTAAAAGTTTCAGACAGCATAAAAACATCCATAAGTCCTTAAAAAAGGCACTCACGACTTTAATATTAAAACTAAGCTATAAATAAAAATTAATATAAAAAAATTGGTTAAGAACATGCGTCATAGTTGTATCGTTGCTGGCTTCCTATTTAAAAAAAATCCTTTTTTTTACTTTATTATCTATCAAATCCATACGGACAATTAGATTTTCTTAATTCGTCATTTAATTCGCATAATATACCAAACTTTTGTTTTATTTTATAACTTTGTCGTTAAGAAAAACACGTTCTGTAACTTAGAAAGCAATTTTGTGGCAAATCAATTAAAAGAAAGTTTAGAAATTAAAATGAGATCAAAAAACCAAACAAAACAAACCAAAAATAAGACGTTTTAAATAATACGCATACAAACACACACAAATTACTAACATCGCACATGGTATTTGGTTTTAATTGCCCTTAGAAAAATAAAATTAAGGTTTCCCACACACACCCACACAGAAGTTGCCAAAAATATACAGTTGTGACAAGCATTTGATGCTAAGAAACAGGCTGTATTAACAGGAAAATAGATATTAATTTATTATGTTTCTATTTAAAGGCTAAAGTTTTTCTAAATAATTTATTATAAATTTCATAATGATATTTGGAAATATGCTTGTGAAATAAAATTTTATATTTTTTTTTAACTAAAAAGTTTTCCTAGAACGGCCCTATATCACCCTGCACAGCTGCCTTGTATTCACAGTAAATTACCAGGAAATTAAATAAAAACCACAAAAGGATACCAAGATACAGCAACAAAAAAGAGAACCGACATAATTTATTACTGATTTAAATTAAACCACAAAATCTTAAGAATAAATTATAAGGAGCACGAAAGTGGGGGGAGACTGACAAAATTAAGAAAATTGGTTGTTATCGGGGTTTTAATGAGGTATTAAACAATTAACACATTACCAGCGTCATAAAACGAAGAAATTTTTCTGAAATTCATATTAGTTATACTTTATGTTTTTCGTAATAATGACCCTATGCTCCCTCGAGGAGTGAAAGGAACATATTTATTTTTTTTATTTTATGTTTTTTATATATAAAATAATTTTTTATTTCCTCTAAATATTAATCATACGCCTGTGTGATCCTTTTGTTATTAACCAAAATTTGTGCAATTTTCAATACATATATACACATCGCACGTTTGCTTAACCAACGTCATAACTCAAACAATGACATTTTTGAGTTAATGATGCAGAATTGTTCACTATATCATGCTTTATATTGTGTATATAATTGATGCAAATGGCGTGTAAACTCACCTCTTAAAATTTCCACTGAGTTATATGTAAATTGAAAACTTCAAACTCGTGTTCTGCAAAAGTAATTTTTCTAAGTTATGACATTGTTTGAGTAAATGAGCAATATGTATATAAATGAAATTGTTTATTATAAACTTACTATCCACCCATTAGATTAATAAAATTTCTTAATGAAATTTTAATTTAAGCTGTTGGCCTCATATTCTAGCAATAATATTGAAATAATTAATGTAAATTTATGATATAATTTGCAATTGTTGTTTTACAATTATTGTTTTACAAATGAATACATTTCGTTGAAAATAAAGAGTTCAGTAAACCATTAAGGAAATAAATTGGTGATATTTTTTTTTTATAGTCCAAGCTATACAAACTCATTTAAAATTTGATCAAAAAAAAAATTAATATTAAATTAAAAATATTTGAAATAAATACAACAGGGGAAATTTAACTTAATATAATTTAATTTAAATAAATATAACAGGGCTTAATTTTTTCGACATAAGTGAAAAAGAAAAGGTATTTATTAGCAGTATAAAGTTAAGGGTTAGATAAATTTGTTACTTCACGCGGGCACAACGCGGTTGTATATAAAAATTATATTAAGTACAAATTTACCGACAGTTTTATGCAAGATGGCCCTAGAATAGTCACTGAAGTCGATCAATCTATGTGCTATGTGCTTTAAACTATTTTTATGTATTTTTGGAACACCCCTTATAAAACAACAAGTCCATTTGTGTTACAATTTTAATAAAATGTTAAAAGTTAATTGTTATATTTTCTATATTTGTCGATTTATTTAGTTGTTTCAAATTATTTTTATTATTTTTTCAAAGTTATTTTATATTCTCCTGCATGTTTGAGTATGTTTTAAATCTTTTTGTTATTGTTTTTTTGCGTATTTATTATTTATTTAACTTTGCATGTCTAAAAATCACAAAAAACAGAAAATACTAAAGCAAATAGAAGATTTTCATTTTAGATCTATTGAAATTGCATTTGCTACAAGTTGTGCACCGAAACAATAGAATTAAAAGAAAAGCATGACGCTTAGGAATTGATAAACAAATAACCACAAAAGTAAAAAGAAAGAAAAATAAAATTGCAATAAAATTATATAAAAATCAGCTTTGCATAAAAAATATAAATTTAATGGAAAATTTTTTTAAAATAAAAACAACATAAAACTATTTTCAATTTGTTAAATTAAATTTGTTAAAAAGATAAATGTAGACGTATGAGTATAATTTATTATCGTAATTGTATTTAACATCAGTCATACGTATACAACAAATAAGTAATAAGGTGAATAGAATTGAGATGCAATAAGTATAAGTACTTGCATAATAAACTTAAATTGTAATAGAATAAGATACAAAGTATCAAAACGAACTATAATGTTTTAATAAGCGTTTAGAAACTCCTTAACCTACTTTTTTGTATTAAAACCTATAAAGTACCTAAGACTTTATCGTAAACCATTTTTTAATATAAATATTAGTGTTGAATCCTAATATTATTCATTAGACATAAAAGTTTTATTGAACATTGCATACAAAACTAGTAAGGGCTCTTGTTATCTTTTTTAATTACCATTTAAAATAAGTCGATATTATATTTATTCATTACCACCTATTTTGTTATGCGTTGTCCATCAAGTCTTAAAAGGCATAACTAATTACTTTTTATATGCATTTGTTTTGTTTGTCAGCTTTTTATATAATTTCTAACAAAACAGTAGGATTTTATTTTTTGCCTATTAGAAACATACCTGAAGCGTTCTTAATTAATGCCCCTAATGTGTGATATTTAAAATATTTTTTCTGTACAGTTAATTTTGTCAAACCCTTCCACGCACTGAACATACCTGCCAGCTTAAAAAACAAGTTTTTCATTTGCCAACAGCTTGCACAAAAAGAGAAGTGTCTTAAGTGCCCCATTTATGTAATTATACTGACATATTTTTTCTTAGCTTCAGAAGCTCAAAGTGCTAACTATATGTTTAGTTTTAATGAGATACATTTTAAATTTATGATTTAAAACTACGTTTTCATTGTTTATGTTTGTTTTTTTTCCTAAGATCAGGAAGTGTTCAAATATTTTATTGAACATTTTAAAGATTTAATTTTAAAATTTTGTATTTTAACAGCACTGCAAATTCTTTAACTATGCGCATATGTAAAAACGTTTAAGTTATATTTATACATCCTTAATCAATTACAATTAATCATACGTATAGATATACGTAATCCTGTCAGATTTTTGCCGATCAAAATGTTTAAGTAGTTCAAACTGCAGTTTATTTTTATGAATTCTTAAACAAAAGTGTATTGAATACTTTTTATATTATAACCCCATATTCGAAATAAATTGGTATAAATAAAGTGATTCTAATTAGGGAACACAAGATTTATTATGGGAGCAAACAAACATTAAGAAATATATTTAAACAAATTGTTAGTTTGTGTAAAATATCTTTTACGATGAATACAAAAATTTATATAATCTTCTTCAATTTTTTTCAAATCCTCGATTATGATTACACTGGTTAGAATAGATGAAGCAGTTTGCATTTTATATGTATTTAGTTTATATTTGCATTAACAAATGATCTTTGATTTCGCTTAAAGCAAACCATATTTTACCAATTTATCGCTTAAAGTGAAGGTAGAAAAAATATTTGCAATAACTACATTTTAGTCATGCCTTCTTTTAAACATTTTGAAAAAAAAATGTTTTTGTATAATTTTTCAATGTGTCAATTTTTAAAATTTATTTAAATTCAAAATAATTTGCTTATATTTATTAAGCTTAATTCCAAAAAGGAAACTAATATATTTAACTTTCCTCTAAGTGCTTTATTTTTAAAGGTCTTAAATATTAGGTTCTTTTGTCAGCCTCTTGTGAAAGCATTAACATATAATGAATTTTTTGCTACTGTCTGTTGTTTATTTTTATTTTTTTTTTTGCAAAAATTGTTCTTTATATTGTAGTTTTCTATTGATTATTACCTTTTTTATATACCCCCTTATTATCATAATAATATGTGCATTGCCAAGTATTTTGGCATTGTTTTTCTTACAGATAAATAAACCGAAAAAAAAAACAGGTGAAGAAAAAACATTGTATAGAAGTTCTTTATAATATACATATAAAGGAAAAATAAAATAAGGTAATATATGTATACACTTATAGATTCAGATCTCCTAAAAGGGACTATAAATAATTGAGTTGGGACAAAAAAAAACTCGTGAATTTAGGGATACAAGGAGTTTTCCTATTTGTTATTTATGGGAAAAAAATAACAGAAAAAATGTTTTTTTTTAAGATTAACATAACAAAATATTTTCTGCCTAACCGCACCCTTAAAAAGCTTGGCAAATACGAATACCTTTCGAAAATTTTTTTTAATATTTTTGGTGCGATCGAGTTCTATACCAATAGTCCAGGAAATTGCAAATACCCAGCAAACTGTAATGTTAGAAAGCCATAGTTAAACCTGTATTAATAATTATAAATTTTTTTTTAAGTTATTGGAAAAAATAATTAGAATTTCAAACTTTTAGGTTTAAGTTAATAAAATATTTGAGGAATTCACAAGCTAACTTATGATATCATAATGTCATATGTCCTTAAACATTTAAAATGGTTTAAGTTGCTTTTCATACTAAAGGTGTCCTAAAATAATATGACTCTGAATGTTATGTTTATTGTGCTGTCGTAAACTATCCTTAGCCAAAAAGAAAAAGCAAAAACAAAGAACTTAAACCATTTTAAGTTTTAAGGACATAAGACAATATGATATCATAAGTAGCTTGTGAATCCCTCAATTAAATTTTTTTATTTTTACTATATTACTGATATGCAATTTTACTTTATTTACCTAAATCAATAGTGTTATACCAGAATCTTGCTTGACACCTACATAAACAAAAACTTTAGCTTTTTCTTTTTGTTTATTTTATTTTGCATTTTTTATATGTATTAGAAAATAATACAGAAATTCTTTTAATAGCATAAAGTCAACAAGAACAACAGCTTAATAAATAAAACGAAAAAGCAACACGTAAAAAATAAATAAATATAAATGAAAATGAAACTAGAAAAAGACACCAGACTCACCCACAGGATGAAGATAAATTTATTCTATTCTATTTTATTAATTTTTTTTCTGCTACACAAAATTAAAAATGGATTTTAAAGGTTTAAAGAGCCGCAAAATTGTCTCTTTGGCTTTTACTAATGTTTGGTATAACGTAAATAAAAATATAGGAGGATAAAGTTTCACTACGATTTGTAGTGAGGCTACTTATATCAGCCAATTTTTGCAAAAATAAAACTTTAACATTGGGATAGAATTGATTGAATTTGTTTAGAAAAAATAGGGGTTTAAGCAAAAGCAGCACAAAATAACAGTGGCAAATTAAAAATGTAAAAATAATTATATAATGGCCCCTTTCATTCCATTGTCTTTATTTTATGTAAATAATTTAGAAACAAAAAAATAAAAAAAGGAAATTTGCCTAATCATCTGCTGCGTTTGATTAATATTTATCTTACAACTTAAACAATTTTATGTTTATTTAATAACTAGTTTTTATCTATCTGCAGTACATTGTTTACTACTCATTTTGCTTTCCTTATGCAATAGTATTTTACTAACTGTTTTCGAATCTAGAATAGATGCTGTTTATTTGTCTGCGGTTTTTGTTATCTTCATTTGTCTTTGATTTATCCTTCTTATAGTTTTAAGTACTATTTCAGTTCAAGATAACCATTCTTCGAGAACTCTTAAAATATTCAAATGTAAACAAGCAAATTGAATTTAAGTTTTAATGCTGCCACACGTTTATTTAGCTTGAAAAGGTAATACAAATACAATTCTAAAAGACAAATAAATAAACGTCCATACATATGAGTTTTAATATTTTTATTCACTCTACTGCACTTCCACTCCCACTCTTACTCGAGCACTAAGCTTAGCAAGAGAAAATGTAAAAAACAAATATTGTTTAAACAAATACACACATCTGTTTATGCATTATACGTATGCGAGAATGTATGTTATTATCTGTAGGAGACCTAATGTGTGCATAAGTATAGGAATGTACGCGTTTGATGCTCGACTAATTTGTATTTATTGTAATGATGATTTAAGCTCTTTATTTTTTATTTTAGTTTTTTTTGTGTATCTCTGGTTTCATTTAATTCTGTTTTATTTTCTCCTAGAAGGCGAATATCGAAACACTTTATAGGTCTTATGGAGATAAGAAGAGACTTTTAAAATTATAGAACAAATACAGTTGTATTTGTATATGAAGAATCTCAATTTTTTGTATCTGTGTGTTAGCTAATGGCCCTTGCAAATGTATTTATGCTGTTATTTTTTCTGCAAAAAATGTTGCTCTTTTTTGCCTCTTCTTTATATAATTGAGTTTTTATACAGTGTAGTTTTATTATTGCCAACACATTTGCGGCGAAATTAATGGCACTTATAGGACCTATTCAACAATGAACAATAACATTACAGAAAGTGCTTGAATTTAGGAAAAAGACCTCAAATATATGATTGCTAATGATACTTTTAATAAAATCTGCAAAATTTTTATTTTTCAGACACCGTGGTTCAATGGATTTACTGTGATAGACTTTCCTTTATAAATTAAAAGAAGTTTTGTTTAATATTAAACAAACAGTTATTTTAAGAATTACTAGAAGTTTTCTATTTGTGTTTCACACTTGTATAAGTGCAATGAATCATTTATTATTTGAGAGTGTTTGTTTGCAAGTGTAAGTGTTAAGTAAAGAGCTCTCAAGAACAAACAGTCAGCTGTTCCAAAATATATGAAATAAATAGAAAAGTTATGGTGTTACAATTTAATTTTTTTAATTTGTCATTTAATATGAGTCGGCGGGTGTTTGTGAAATTATGCTGAAGATGCAGGCCTTAGAAAACAGAACTTAATCCTTAAGTGTTTCCTTACTCTACTAATTAAAATATATGTATATGAGTATAAACATTTTTCCTGAAGTTTCTCGTTTACTTTATCGTTTAAATTGTTTTCTTTAACACTCTTAATAAAGATAATATATGTATAAGGCACAGAGGCTTTTACACCATAGTCAAAAGAAACATAAAATAATAGAGTTATTAATTTATAAGTAACAAGAGGAAAATGTTTAATTTAAGAGATAACAAATTTATGTATGACCGCTAAT
>NDXZ01049294.1:0-15127 GCA_003055125.1 Paykullia maculata
TTAACACATGTGTGTGTGTGAAGGGTATAAATATATGAAGGGATTAGGTGCAAATAATACTGGTTGAACTTTCCTAAAAAATGAACTTGGACTAATAGAATTATACGGAATGTTTTTAAATGATAAATCTTCCTCTGTTTATTTATTTTTATTTAATTATTATTTCTTTATTTTATAATTTCAATTTATTATAGCACTTTTCAATTATTATAAACAAGTTAGGTAGAAGTAATTATTTAATCGTTTGTTATTAATGGTTGATATCGATATAAGTGATTATCCTAAAGTGTCATTTAATCGTATTTTATGATTTATTTAGTTATTGAAAATATAAAACTACATATTTCAACCTGAAGTACCTGAAGTAAATGAAATTAATTATAGACAACATTTCGGTTAAGTAAAAACACAAAGTTTTCAAAAATATAAAACTCAGGTTTATTAGCATAAGCCCAGATTGAAAAAACATGAAATTTTTAATGGTTGACTCATTTTTTTACACATACCTTTGCTTCACGACATTTTTTAAATGAACTTTCATTTTCCTGTGTAAATGAACCCTACCTTTACACATGAAAGTATTTTGATGAAATTTCTGTATACGTATTATAAATAGAATTTCAAAAAAAAACACGAAAAACACCTTTACACATGAAATGAAATGCCAGAAAGTTGCACACACATTCATATTTTTTTTACTTTCCACTGAGATTTCAACTAAATTTACAAGAAACAAATTTTTTGACTTCTGCATAAAGTGAATGACAAAGAGGTAAACAGTGTTGCCCACTAAATAGACTGATTCAAATTTACAGGATTGTGGTAAAAAATTAATTGTAAATTTAAATTATTTTGTATATATATATGAAAAGAATTATAATATTTTTTTTCAAATATACATAAAAAAGACCAGTCTTTTTATATTAATAATATCATTAAATTATTAACAATAATAGTTATTTCCAACTATTGCCCTATAATTTTTTGTATATTTTAATCTTGGTAACTCTAAACCGGGAGTAAACAAAACAATAAAAATGGAGAGTAGCCATCAAAATACAATAAAATTCATAAATTTATATCGTTCCTACCCAATTTTAAGAGATATGAACGGTAAATCATATAGAAAAAATGATTTAAAGGAGAAGCGTATGAAAAAATTGCATAAAAAATGGTGGCTGAAAAAGTGAAAAAAACTCGGTCGTTACATATCTTCGCTTCGACGACGTTTTTAAAATGAACTTTTATTTTCCTGTGTAAACGAACAAGAAATTTCATGAAAATACTCTTATGAGTAAAGGTAGGGTTAAACCGATTTCCCTTTTTTTGGCACAACGTTGTTACATCGCACAGTAAATAATTTTGACCCAAATCTTGGCCAAGTTGAAATTTGGTTTGATTATGGGCAGTCGAATATGACATTTGCAAGCAACGTGCTCAATCCAGCATAAAAAAAAATTAATTTTGATGAAAATTTAAAACTTCGCATAAGCTTTTGGTAATGTTCGCCGTGGGCTGCTGTGTTTTTCCTTGATAAAAAGTGTTAAAAAAAGAAGTCTGAATTTATTTTATTTTGTTCTCGTTTCAGTTTTTGATTTGTATCATTTTCTATTAATAGAAAAAAACTGATGCTGTTTACAATTTTATTATCAGTGAAATTGATTTAAATAATGTTTCAAAACAAGATTTGGTTTCGTTAAAGCTAAAGGTACAAACTTGGCTTTGGCTGTAATAAATTTTGGCCTAAAAAGTAGCTTAAATTACCTACTATGCATCGGTCTGTGTTAAGTTTATTGGGGGAATTCTATTGTTTTGAGTTGAAGTGATCAAATATATTTTGTATAAGATTATTAATCTATATTTTGGTTTAAAACTTATTTTCTGCTTAAATTAATAGCTCTTGGTGTTACACACCTAGTTATAATCTTATACAAACGCTGGGGGTAGTATGCAAAGTATGCATTCTATTATATTGCCTGTCAATGTGAAATTCGTTGGTTTTAAAATAAGTCTAAGATAAAATCAACAAAGTCGGAGTTTAATTTAAAATTTGAAAATGAAAAGTAACAATTTTATGGCGTTTGGGACATTGAAATACAAACCTTTTATATACTGTAAGTCAGAAAACTAATTTTTAGGTTAGTTATATAATATATTTAAAAATTTATTTACAAAACAGAAATATAAAAAAATATTTGTTGTAACCAAAAATAAAAAGTAAAACTGCTCATATATTTATGTGTATTTATATGTTTGTATGTTTTTTATGTTACTTTTTCTTTATCTGAAAATTTCTTATAATTTGTTTAATATATATTTTATTTTCTTTTATTTACTATATCAATGATTAAAATATTGTTGAGTTTTTAATGATTTGTGTTTTGTTTTGAAGTTTTAATCCATTATACATATGCATTTATTAAAGTTTTATAGTTTTTAATTATTTATTTATATTTGTGTATATGTTTTTGTTTTGTTGTATGTTTATTAAGTATTTAATTATGTTTAATAGAATATGTGTGACCTGTACAAGTTTTAATAATGTTTTTTAAAAATAATTATTATTTTCATTCTCTTTTATAAAATATCTTAAATTTTATTTTTTATGTATATATTTATGTATGTAAGTATATGTTTAATTTTTTTTGTTTTATTTGTAAAATATTTCTGATTATAGTTCACATTTATATTTATTTTTTTCATATTTTCACTTTAATGAGTTAAACATCCATAAACTTTAACATTTTTATTATTTGTATTCATAATTTTTGTTTTAATATTTGTTCAGGCATTTCGCTTGTACTTATTTTGTAAATTTGACAAAGTTTTCTAATAAAATAAACTTTTCAATTTTTTTTTTTATTTATTTCTTTGTTTGGCCCCCGAAAGTAACAAAAAAATATTTAAAAAAATTTTTGCAAAAAATCAAGCAAATTTGAATAAATAAATTATTCAAATTAAAAGTGCATATACGCAAGTATAGTTAGTGTAGAACATACGTACATACTTATGTATTTGTGTTAAAGTTGAAAGTTTTGTTAGTGATATTTAATTAGATTTTAAGAATTTTTTTGGTTTTTTATTTATGTATATTTATGTTATCAATTTACCACATATAAAATTAACTTTATCAATATAAATTAGTATGTATTTGTTACTACGTATTTCCATATTTTACTTTAATATTTCGAAATAAAGCGAGTTATTTTACAGAGCTGGATATATTTTACATACATTTAGTGAATAAATAATGTTTAAATAAAATAAGTTTTTATCTATGGTTTATCAAATTTTGAATTTTCCTAAAAACAAAAATGATTATGTTTTAAAAACAAGTTAAAAAAATTAAAACTTTGTAAATGTCTTTTTAGTAGATCTTGAAAAATAAAGTTTCATTTAATTTCATGTGCGTTTGGGGACTTTTACGATTTCACATGATTGAGCTTTGCTCGATGTTATTAAATAAAAAATAAAAAAGGTGATAAATAAAAAAATTACTTTCTATATTCCTATAAATAATTAAAAAATATTCAATATATCTATGGATTTTTTCAAAACCACTAAAATAAATATTAGTCTGCAACTTCAAAACGTTATCAAAGAAAATTCGGATTAGGGATATGGTAAGTTTTTTGACATCAAAACAAACTTTGGCGTATTTTATTAACTTGTTAACATATTTTTCAAAAACCAACTTGAGCCTTTAAAAAATTACATTAATTTAGAGTTTCTAAAAAAAAAATTTTAGCTTTAATATAAGGTTTATTAAACTCCTTAAGAATTAGGATTTAAAAATAATACATTTCTTAAAGCATTTAACGGTGTGGTTGTTTTATTGAGACCGAAAAGCTAGAAATAAATTTAAAAACTCCGTTTAAAATAATCAGTTTAAATGTTATAAATAAATAACAAAAATTAAAATATTAAAAAGTAACATTTTTATTAAGAACACGTATAGTTATTTAACAATATAATTGAAAGTAATACCATTATTTTAAAATCTAAATAATAAAGACAAAAAGGATTGCGAAACATTTTTTGTGAGAAAATTTATTCAAATGGTTGTTTTTTTTTTTTGTACCAAATTGCAAATTTTCGGGCATATATAAATATTTATAGAAATTTTAATATTATCAAAGAATGCAAAAAAGCTTTTTTTAAGTTATTAAAAATAAATAAATAAAAGTTAACAATAAACCGCTGAGTTAAGAGTTTTTTTGACAGTTCATTTGCGAGAACGTTTACACTGACCCTTTTTTTTGTTATTTTGGCAAAGGCGTGAGTGAAGTTGCACTCAAAACATTTAAAAATTTAAGAGCTACTGCACAAAATGAAATAAACGTCTTTTTTTCGTTTGTTTTTGATATTAGAAAGGTATTTAAATTCTTGATTTAAATATTAAAAGATTTTATGCTTATTTTAAATTATAAATTATATTACTAAGAAAAATAATTCTTTATTAAAAATTACTTTCAGTTCTAAATTTATTATCAGCTCTTATTATTTTTAATATTAAAAACTTATTCGTTCTCTTTATATATTTAAAAACCAGAAAATTCTTTTTGAAGTAAAATAACCGTATGTGGCTACACCATGACACATTTAAAAACTGACATTGAAAACAATTAACAATTAAATTTTGGAATTTTTAATAATATATTTTTCGAGTGTAATTTTTGTTACTTTTCTTTTAAACAAACGTGCAGAACTAAAATTGGAACTACTTATTCATCACTCACTGTTTACTGTATTTATAAATAATTTTTACAAAATTTGTCTTTTCGAACGTAAAAAAATATGAACAAACTGAATTATAAAAAATAACTGTTTTGCCTTCTTCTTTCAGCTTTTTATTAACTATTTTTTTTAACAATAAGAAGAATTTTTTTTATTGAAAACGAAAAATATTTAAAAAAATATATATATAATTTACTCATGTATTATAGGTTTTAAATGTGTTGTTAAAAAAATTATGTGTTTTTTTTTATACTGGTACGATTAAATATGGCTCTTAGTGTTAGATAGTTCAGATTTATTTGAATATTTTTGGTTTTCAACTTTGTATATTATAACGGTTTACCCTTCTGTCATTGGGTTTTTGTTTAATAAATTTTTTAATTTCTGTTTTATTTCGTGTTTATTGTTTCATTTAACGTCGCATTTACCCAGACTGGTGTTTTTTTTATTTATTTCATATACATATGTATGTTGCTAAGCCCCTGAATTTTTTTGTTTTGTTGAATTTAAAATTCTTTAATTGTTCTGCAATTTACTGCATTTTCTTCTCTTCGTGGGCTTTTTTAACAATCGCCAATTTGGAATGGGGGGAAGACGGAGACAAAGTTTGATAAGGCGCTTCTTTCGTACCATGCAATATTAATGACCAATCAATAAACCAACCAGATCGTGGTTGATTCGAATTAAAACGAGCCTGTTAAAAAATGTTATCAATTTTATGTAATTTTCTTAATAAAAAAAACAATTAATCAATAAAGTTTACCTCTAATTTCCATGTACCGTGAGGATATTCACCCCATGAATGGGTAGTCATGAAAGGCCATTTGGTAAAACCATCACGATGATCATCATCATTTGTACGACGTGATAAAATCATTGATCTTAAAAGGTTTTTTTAAATAAGAAAATATTGTTGTAATAAAGAATTTAATTATTAAAACTATAAGAATTCCTTAAAAAATATGATTCTTAAAAGCAATAAAATTTGACACTAAAATTTTAAACTTACCTTGTTCCCATGGGCGAAGTAAGAAATAATTCTAAATCGCCTCGTCTTGAAGCATTCGCAGATATAACAGCTTGTACATGTTCTAAATAGTTTACCTCTGTGTCCCTACCTTTGCAGGCATCTGTTTTTATTTCCAAAAACATGGAGCGACCAGAATAAATGGGACTAAAAATCAAACAGTTAATGACATTTGAAATATGCCTTTAAACAGCTAAATAGCCATTCACAGTTGGCACTTACTGCAGATCTTCAATATCACCAGCTTCACAATGATACCGAGCTGGTACTGAATGCCATTGTTTGGCCAAAGTCACCATGCCACCAGCATCTAAGACACCAAATCCAAACAGATGATTAAATTCCAAGCCCACGCCATTCATAGTCCAATGGAAACGATTTTTAGCGTCATATAAAGAATTGCGCTTTGAAGTCAAAACAGTCAAATGTTGTATGTCACGCCATGTTAGGTGGGGACTATAAGGAACAACGATTTATTAAACATTTACAATCAAACAAAAAACTTACTTTGCCTCCAGTGCTAAAGCAAATACACCAGCTGCTTCTGGCGCCGCTGCACTAGTACCCGAATGAGTAGTTGTACATTTGCCATACAAGTCTGTGGTAGCAACACCAGTATTGGGATCTTTGGCGCCATTACTAAATGTACTTGCTAGCGTTGAACTGCAACTTTCATCATAATGAGCATTTTGACCATCATTAATGGCACTATTAATGGAAATTGTCCACATGGAAGCAGCATAGCCATCACAATTGCAATCATCCTCTTCACCGCCATCACCCGAAGCCCAAACATAAATGTTGCCCAAACCATTACGACCCTAAAAAACACATTTACAAGTTATTTTAACCACAAACACTACAATGCAAATGAAAGCACATAAAAATAAGGCATTATTACCTCATTAACACCCTGCACTATGGCACGCATGGTGGCATTACGTGGACCATCAACTGTTTTGCCATCATCTGTAGGACCCCACGATGCACTGTATATATGAATTTTATGTGGCTCATGACCCATAGAGTTCGCTTCAATTAAATCTGTCATATAAGGTTGATCTAGCATGCGAATACCTTTAAATGGGGGAAAAAATAACAATAAAAATAAATTGATGTTTTCAATTAATGAATTTCATCTACATACATATACATACATATAACATATAAAACACATATTTAGCAAACATTTATTTTATAAAGCATTTAGGTTTGTATGTGTGTGTGTAAACCTTGAATAAAAGTAGATATGTGTATACATATGTATATATGTACATATGGAATGCAACAAAATGAACAATAAAGGAATATTCAAAACAATTTTAACTAAGAAAAACTTTTAATGTTTTTTTTTTCCTTAATTCGATTTGAAAAATTAAAGTAATTTATTTAACTTAGCGTTGCAATATTTTATTTCTTTAAAATTTATCATTCTACGCTTTATCAATTTTAGGATTTTCTTGATTATTTGCCAACGAATGTTAAAAAAAATTATCAATATGCTACTTCCGGTGAATTTATGTTAAGTGAGCAAAGATATGTTAAGAGCCTAATTGAAAGCAAAACTTTTTTTTTCCAATAAAAGCTGGATTTAACATTTCTGCTGATAAAATTGGTAATATACCCGGGAGTGCTACTATTTATTTTTGGTAAGTCTTGTCAAGTACAACAAGAATCTGTCGTTAAAATTTGCCAAACACCTAAATTGGTCGTAAAAGTGTAAGCTTCATAAATTTGATGATGCATCATTTATTTTTTTAAAAAGGACTTCCTTTTGCATCCCATTGATACTAATACCTTTAAAGGTAGCTTCACACTATTTTATTTGTCGTTAGGTTTTCATGTGACTTAGATATTTGCCAAAAAATCAAAAAACTAATTTTCTTAATACATTTTGTGTCTACAATATCCCATTTCCAATAAAATAAAATAAAACACAACGCTGATACAATGGAAAATCATACGTGTTTAGAAAAGTTTCTAAAAATGATGAGAGCAATACGACTGTCAAATTTCTTTACGTATTTTTGACATTTCATAAAATATTGTCTTCACACTATTATAGTTTCTCATACAATCTATATATATAAAATAGAAACGTTACTGACTGACTTGACTGACTGACTGACTGATTCATCATCGCGCAGCCCAAACGGATAGAGCTAGATACTTGAAATTTGGATTGTGGGTTCCTCTCCCGTTGTATAGATCCACTAAAGAGGGATTTTTGGAAATTCCAATATTTAGGGGGTAAAAAAGGGTAAAATAGGGAAAAATCGGTAACCTTCTATCTTCTAAACCAAAAAAGATACAAACAAAATTTAAAAAGCATTGTACTCTACTCAAAAAATAAGCGGACAGGTGTCTGGTACTTTTTTAAAATTCGAAGGCCTAGGGGGTAAAAACGGGTAAAAATTACATTTTGGTACTTTTTTGGGCCCCTTGAACTTCGAAACGAATAAACATCTATTCGACACATCTATAAAAAATATGAATAAGTTTTTGGAAATTCGAACTTATAGGAATAAAAATGGTACTTACTTTCGGTACTTTAAAAACAAATATTTTTTTTTTTAGTATGACATAATAAAATTTTAACAACAATAGTAATGGGTAAGAGAAAGAGGAAAATTTGGGTCTTCCCGTTTTCCCCCGGAGTAATTTTTCAACTTTTAGGATACTTTTTTACATTTCTTGAGTTTATGAGTCTAGAAACGCAAAATACTTATTAAAATTTTTTGACTTTACGTATCAAAAAATTTTATATTAGGAAAGGTACTTTTAAATTTTAATGATTTTTTATTGCATATATAATTCCAGATATATGGAGTTAGAGATATAATATATAATAGTAAACCCGACTTATAAAGACAGGAGAATAAGTTGATATGGAACTCAATTGTATAATGAAGACAAATATGGAACAAAACAAAATCAAATAGTGCCAAACTATGTCCTAATATTTCTTTTAATTTTGTAGGTAAAAAATCTAGACAAACAAAAGTTGTTAATTTGTATATACAATGTTATAAAAAAAATACAAATAAGCTAAACAGAATTTGAAGGTTAAATAAAAATTGAAAAGTCCGCTTATGAAGTAACGGTTTAAGCTAATATTATACATTTTTACTTTCTTAATTAAATCGACTTCTTCAGACTACCCACAGTAATTAAAGTAAAGTTTCATTTATTTTTTTTCTTATCTATTGCTTTCTGTTTTCCACATAATTTACTTGTTTTTTTTCAAAACCAACAAATATGTATAAAAAAGTATTTTAACCATCTGCTATTTTTAAGCATTTTCAATTATTACAACAGTGCCACAGGGCCCATATATATGCACATATGTCAATAGACGCCAAAATCTCAAAGTTTGCTAATTTTAATCTTTCATTTGACCTCACTTACCGGCAATTTTACTGTCATAGGCTACGCCAACACCGCAAATACCATTATCTCTGGCAGCAGCAACTTCACCAGCACAACGTGTACCGTGACTGCAAGAGAATAAAATGTTGAAGAAATAATTAAATTAAATAATAAATTACCGTGCAAAAAAACATACATAAGGGAATCGATTAGATTTATAATTTTCTCATATATTTTGTAAGCCCAAAAGATTATTAAAACTAATAGCAAATCACAAAAGTATGAAAACTTATTTGTTTTTATATTTCATATTGTTTTATGATTATGAAATCAAAAAAATAACGATGTGGCCAAAAGTTTAAAGACAATTTAGTTAAAAGCAAATAGTTTAACTTTAAATTGCCTTAAACACTTTGATACATTGTATTTGCTATTGAATGTGTTAGCTCGTCATTTATAAATTATTTTGGGTCTTGCTTATTTTCTCTACATAAGGTTTTACCTTTTTGTCTAAATAACTTTATATTCGTAAAAACTACCGCAATTTTATACAAAGTAACAAAGATTATGTTTTTAATTGATCAAAGCAACATAAATGCATTAAAAAAATTCTTTAATACTTTAAATCCACATTTAAAAATAGATACGTTGCTTATAACTTTTACAGGCTTAATATGCTGCCAAATGTTGTACAACTATGAATATTGAATAAACCAGTTGGCCGTCGAAATAAAACTTTATCAGTTTGTACAATTAAACTCAACGCATAGAAGCGGAATAAATTGCTTGAAACTGATGTTTTGTAGCTAAACGCAAATAAGAAGTCAAATAATGTAAAATAATCTTTATAATTTGTACATCTGTCAAAAATGTTTAATTTATTGACTTTTTGCTGACTTGTATTGACGCCGTGTTAATTATCACATTTTTAATTAAAAATATTTTAAATTTTCTTTTTATAATCATACTTCGTTGAACATGAATGTTTTTTTTAAGCGGCAACATTGTTTTCTGTGAGAGATAATTTGAGAGTTCCCAGTTGTTTTAAATACAGTTTGTCCTGAAAATTCATTATGAACACACTTGCGCCTCGTTTGCAAGTTGTTTAATCATGGTGTTTTCATTTATATTTTCTAGTATAGAAGTAGAATTTTGCGTGGCACGCAATTAATTTACTGAAAAAACATTTGACAAACGTTCGTACGATTTGCAGCCAATAGATTTAACATAAAGCACTTGGAAGCCAACGTTCTTGCTTAACGTTATTGCTACAACACAACCTAATTTATTTCAAAGATTCATGGACGTGCCATCCGCAGCAGTCACATGTCCAAAGTTTTCTTCAAACATTAATAATATATTAAAATTATCCGTCAAATAAAGTCAATTTTTCTTTGTTTTATATTTTTATTTTAAGTTATTCGCTTCTAAAAAAAATACCCTTTATTATTGACACTGAAATGCACTTAAAAGTAAGTTGCCTTTTTAATTTAAATTTCATTACTCACCTGTTAAACCAATCATCTGTGTAGCGGGGATATGGGAATGGATCATTGCTACTGAAATCGTAACTGGCCTCAGCATTCTGTTATTTTAATCATTTATTGTTTCGTGGTTTGATTATTTGTTTGTTTGAAGAAAAGAACAATTTGAAAAAAAGAACAGAAGAAAAGTTTTTGATAGTAAAAATGTATTTAAATCTTAACATTATGCTTAAGAAAATGGTTTTGCTTGCTTTTGTATTTTTAAATAAAAGAGTTCGTATGTATTTCATTGCAAACAAGGAAGATACGGGTTTTTCCTTTGGCCCAAACCATATGCTAAAGACAACTAAAATGAAAACATAACAGCAGCAATGCGTTCAAAGGCTATGTTTTTCATGTTAAACTGGCTTCTAGTGGGCCTAATAGTGAAGCAATTGGCTGTTAGCTCTACAATAGCGGTGAGGGCCGGTTTCACATCGAAATTCATTTGGTTTTTCGTGTTAGGTTTTTATTCAGCCAAGCATTCGGGCCAAGCTGCCATTGCCAATAAATTACATTAGCTAATAATTTAAATTATAAGTCTAATGGATAAATAAATAAATAAAATAAAATACTTGTAAATTCACACAAACATATGCACGAACCTAAGCGTTGCCAAAATTTTAATTTTCCGCGTCCCATGTAGTTTAATAATGTTTCTCTTGTTTACTCAAAAGATATAAAAAAAAGTAAATTTTATTGGATTTAAAATTTTAAATTCAAAAAATATGTTTTCACGTTTTCTTATTTATTCGTTTGAGAATATATTGACGCCTGCATATATTAATTTCCGGATATTAAATTTACCAAAAAAATCATGTATTTGTTTAAATCTTCTAAGATTTCTTAGTTTACAGACTGTCACAGAGCATATATTTTCTTTTATTTAGATAATTTACGTTTGTATTTATTCACAATTTATTTATTGCTTTTGTTTAATGTTCTTTAATATGTTGTTATTCAAGAAAATAGACAAACATAAAAACAGTACAGTATCAAAGACAAATATTTTATTTAATTTTAAAAGAAATTTTAGCAACGTGAGAGAAAGTATCCGTAGCTTAAAATGTATACGAAATAAAAAATGATTTCTATTACATTTTACTATTACTTTCTATAACGCTGCTTTGCATACATTACTTCACACATACATACATATGTTTGTATATAGATGTTTTCGTATAATTTGTCAGTTAAAAAATAACACGTTTTTTTATTAGATTTAACTTCCTGCCACTTTTCAACCACCCAATTTAAATATATTTTTAAAAAATACCATTGTCGCGACTTTATTGTAACAATATTGCAAGTGGTTTACGTTCCGTGCTTAAATGCGATTATTTACTTTAAGATAAAAACAATCTCATTTGTTAAGATTTATGATGCTTTCGTCTAAAGCTGATAAATACGTGAATCTACTTATTTGTTTTATCTTGTATTCTAATTTGTCATTGCCCAAAGGAAATTCAAAATGTGTTGAATAAAAATGCGAAATATACGCACGTAAGTACATAAAAGTATCATTATTTGGGTTTATTTAACATTTAATAAAGCATTGTTTTTAAGCCGTTTTCTTTTTTTTTTTTAATTTTGTATTTTTTTTAAAACTAGCTTCACACTGTTCTACAAGTCGTTAGATTTTCGTTGAATTTTGCAAAAGCAAAATAAAACGATTTTTTTAATACATTTTATGTCTTCACTTTCCTACTTCAAATAAAGAAATGATAAGAAACACAACGCTGAAACAATTGAAAATCATACGTGTTTAGAAAAATTTCTAAAAATGATGAGAGCAATACTACTGTAAAACTTTTATACGTATTTTTGATATTTCATGACATATTGTCTTTAAACTATTATACTTTTACATTTTATTTTAGTTTTTGACATGTCGTTATACTCAGTATTATAGTGTGAAGCTAGCTTAAGTAACAAAAATTTAAAGTGATATTAAATCTTACACAAATTATGAACTTTTTATGTCTATTATTGTGCCTACAATTGAAACAAAAAATAAATCATTAAAAAATGTATTTTAGGCAAAATCTTGTTTATAATTCAATAATTTTTAATTTTTATCCAAAAATATCCCTAATTATTCTACTTTAAAAGGTAGATAAATTTGTTCAAATAGCTTTTCATTACAGATGCATGCAAATAAATACAATTTTAATTGACTTACATAATTAAATTTTAGATCAGGATGCATATAGTCAACACCTGTAAAAAATATCATTTAAATTAAATAGAAAAACTTAATAACAGCAAAAGCTGTTTTTGAGCTTACCATCATCCATAATGGCGGTAGTTACATTTTTACCCGTAATGCCTTGATCCCAGGCTGCTTGAACATTTAAGTCCAAACGTGCCTTACCACCATTTTGGCCAGTGTTCTTTAAATACCACTGCATTGGAAAATAGGGATCTGTAGGCTCAGTACCTTCTAAGCTAGATTGAGTGTTATAGGTGGCATCAAAATGTAGACCATGAATACCATGAACAGCAGGCCGCAAACCACGCTTTACACGTTTAAAGCCCGGTTGTTGCATGGCTGTGTGAATCTGTAAAATAAAAAAACGTATATTTTTTCTTCTTTCTTATATCTAAATAAAATTGATTTTTTTGTCTGTCTGTCGTACTACGTTTTCTGGCCAAGAAAAGTGGGCAGTACTTTTACTTTATCAATTTTTATTAAACTTTGCACCCACTTATAGTTTCCATGACAGTACATAAAAATCGTTAAAAAAAGTGGGCAATGTCACGCCCATACGAAATAAATTGTCATTTGTTTGCATGAGTTACTATGTTACATTTGGCGTGGCTCTTTCCACAAAACATATCACATATCTACTCTACACTCTACACTACTCATAAAAGCGCTAGCCTTCAAAATTTTGTTTGAATGTTCAATAAGTATTGAAAGAACGTATATATAAAAACTTAATTATAATATTATTGTTTTGAATTTTGACCGTAATTGATTACTTCTTTATGTTTAATGAATTTTTCATAGTTTTTGCTGTTTGTTTGTAATATTTTAATTGAACGCATTTTAAAACAAAATAAATTCTTATAGCTGAGCTTAAACTTTTACCAGATTTGCATCATCATGGCTAGAATTTTTGTATATGTTTCCGCTAATTCCATATTATAGAAACTAAGTCTTCAAACGTTTAAGTTTAAAGACTGCCGTTATTATAGTTTTCAACCCGTTTTAGCTTGAAAAAAAAATGTTCTAAAGTTATTTTTTTGGGACTAAAGATATACCAAATAACAAAAAATGTACAAAAAAGTATTTGAATTTTATGGTGAGTTTAAGTGTTATCGTTTCCCAAATGTATCAGTTAGTGTATTTCTCTAATCCTTCCAAGTTTTTGCTTTATTAGGAAAAATTATAAAAAAATTAATCGTACATAATTTTAAGTCCATTTATACAGTATCTCTCAAGATAGGTCGTAAATAGACAAATAAGTCAAAAGGTTTGCCCATGTGAGAAGCTTTTATCCACACACTTTTAGTCATTGTTCCTGTACCTTTATCACAAAGGAAAAACACAAGAACATACATTTTTTATATTTATGTATATAATTTATTTGGGCCAGAAAACGTCCTCAGAAGATCCTACCAAAATATTTTGGAGGACCAGTTAATGATAAAAAAAAGTTTAAAAAACGAAAATAGGCAAACTATATTTAAGGTGAGTCAACAAAATGTTTACGGTTTTTAGCTAAAACAAAAATAGTTTAGTCAACTGTATCCATTATTTAATGGCAATTGTATTTATTGATGTAATGATTAGTTACAGATACAATAAATCTATAATAACAATCTATTGACTTTACTCAACATAACAAAAGGAAGTGTAAGGAGAATGCGCATCTTAAGTCCAATTTTTTATTTCTCTCATATAATAATATTAGAAAAGGACCAATATTAATAGAACTATTTGATGAAAATACTTCAAATTAAATTTTACTTTAATTCTCATCTAAATAATTTTGAAACTAGCGTAAGTTGAATAAACATTTGGTAGAATTTAATGAGGAGAATGGTACCTCCTGCACATAGAGTGCTTATTTATTTAATGGCTTATTAGGAGAACTAAAAAAGTTATTAAACTTAGAACGTAAATTATAATTATTTTAATAAAAAATCTGCAGGCCTATAAGAGTTAAAGTTATTTAATTGCTTAAGAGTCACTTTGATATCAGTCAAATGTGTTATTAAAGCCAAAAATGGAAAAAATCGGATAAGACGACGCCGATGTTTTAAAGAAAATTAATTTTATGACATTAAATATCCTACTTTTAATATACAAAGTCAGTCAAAAAAAAATTCTACAATTCCTGGCTACAACAAGTATAAACATCTGGTTATTGGTAATTAAAATGTTAATATTTATTATTATTCATGTTAATCCCTATATCCCTATATCTATCTTCTATATAAATAAAAATGAAATGATGTTCGT
>NDXZ01049301.1:0-17020 GCA_003055125.1 Paykullia maculata
TTTATATTTTGAAACTTATATAAAAAACGTAATAATTGGCACAAATTTTATTAAGAGCATTGAACGATAAAATGGAAATGCGGATTTTATTATTTAAAGAGTATATTCAAAACCGAGCATTTTCGAAAAAAATGTTTCAATTATCTCATGTGTGGATAGGGCACACCAAACAGTTACCCTGGGGCAATGCAATGGTTTTTGATATTTCAATCGATGGTTGCGGGTTCTTGAAGACCAGTAACGGCAGTTTTACTTGTTGACGTAGTCGTTTAAGTGAAAATGAGCCTCGTCGCTCCAAAAAATGGGATTTACAGTGCGAAAACGCTCCAACATGGTTTCACAAAAATTTTTGCGTAAATCAAAATCACTTTCTTTCAGTTCTTAAACGCTTTGAATTTTAAAATTATAGAACTTTAGATCCTTTTTTTAAACTTCATGAATAATCGCTCTTGGATGTCCCAGGGAGGCTGCTCTTTTCCGTATTGAAAGTCGCGTATTCTCACGTTAACTGCTTTCAACCAGTTCAATGTTTTCGGTAGTCGTCAAAGATCGACTGGGCCCTGGCCGTGGGACATTCAAAGCCAAAGCAGTTGCACGAAATCTCTGCACCCACGAACAAATTAAATTTACCCTCGGTCCATCACGTATTCGTCGAATACCGAACTTTGAACAAAAGTGTCGACGGGCAATTACGTAAGAATCATAACTGTTAAAAAATGTCTCAACAGCGGACGCGCGATGCTCACTCGACCACTGCGACATCGTGACTGACAAATTCGCACAACCGAGATTTCCAACGGCGCCACCCACCCTCCACACCGTTTGTTACTTTTTGAAATAATCGTATTTAAAAATATAAACTTGCCACCAGACACCCTTTAGTGTAAAAGTATTTATTTACATAATTCCTGATTTAAAATCTAAACAGCTGCTTATTTGTTTATAGTAAGAAGTTACTTAATGGCATTTTTATTTTTAAATTATTGTAGAAAAGAATCCATTTTAATTTTGCTTTAAACCCAGCAAAAAAAAATCTTAATTTGGAAGCAGTAAATGTGAGTAGTGCTTCTTTTATTGCTTTACAATTGCTTCTAGCTTACAAAAGTGATGCGGAAAATGGATATTTTCAGCAGTTTTTTCAAAAAGATCATTAAGAAGCTATAATACAGAGCCTCTACGTGAGGAATCTCATATACAAATCATGTAATCTTTCATTAGAACTGGAAGCGCTGCACAACACACGCTGCCTTAAAAAGCTGCTTCCGAGGAAGCATCGTTTTTTGCTGGGAAGTTGAAAATTCAAAAAATCTTACAGTATTTAACTACTACTACTACAAAGATTAAATATCATTTTACATTTAATTAATTAATTTTTGTCTAAAAACAATTATCCTATTTGCCTTAAGATAGTCATCAGAAAAAAAAATAAATTCCTTTCACACATTCCATTACAAATTACAATCTGACACTTGCTGCAGAAGCAAATTGCTTAAATCAATTAGCATTATGTTACAAAAGTTATATCCAAATACATATGCACATACATACATATATGCGTGTGTATGTATGTATACACATATATACATGTACATGTATTTAAGAACATTTTATTTACATACTTAAACCACTTAATAAATGTGTCATTTAATTTACATTAGCCTCTAATTTTCTTATTATATTCTTAATTTATTTCTGTATAATCGTTAAAGTCAAACATTAAATATTCGATAAACTTCTTAAATGAAAGAGCCGAAGGTTATTTTATATTTTTGTTTTCTTTAAATACTTTAAAGTTTACTTAAAAAGTTTTATAAAGTAGCGATTTGACCCTGAAAAAATAAACAAACAACTAAACATAGAAATGCAAAAAGAGATACTATTTTAACTATAAGGTCAACTGATGTTTGTTTTTTAAAGTTTTAAAGAAACTAAGTATTTCAACAAAAATGTAAACCCAAAAAAAAAACACAAAATAAAATATGACCAACTTACATATGAGAATTTCAATTTATAAACAAAAGCAAAAAAAATCATGCATATGCATGCTTAAACAAACACCATTTGTTTACAAACATGCACTTTGAATGCATTAATAAAATGCAATAACACTTTTACTCGCACAATCCCCCAACCACCGCAGCAGCACTTTTTATGTACATAAGTATGTATTTCACCCATGATGAACTGTCAGACATATGTTGAAATGACATTCAGATAGAACAACAAAAAAAAAACATGTCAATTCGTCTGTATAAATGCAAATGTATAGACGACATTGATATCCTTTGTTGTATCACAAATGACCTCTGTATTAAAATAAATATAACATCTCTATAGGTAAAGTTAAAGCGACAAAAAAGAGAGCCTGAGTAAATAAAGTTTTTGTTTATTTTTTGCCTTTAGTCGTTCATAATCATACAAACAACATTTTATGCTTTTAATGAAAAACAAATCCTTTGGTCTAAAAATGGCTATTGATGCAGCGTATTTTATTGGTATAAAAAAATTAGGTTTTTGGTAAAAAGAAATCCCCAACATTGTAGTTGATAATAAAAAAAACTTTTGAGGAAAGTTAAATTCACACACAAAATTTGTTAGCTCTTCTAGGGAAGCATAAATTACATGCAACATTGTGCCCATCGAACACAAGTTTTTTTTATTTCATCAGAGCATATTGAATTGCAACATCGATAGAACAACACACTACAGCCCACATTGCGTATTACTGCATATAACCAATAAAAAAGGATGCCCTACTATTACCGATCAGCATATTCGTTCTCTTTTGCATGCAATCCAGAAGGTCAAAAAAAATGTTAGGCACCGCCCCATGCATGAGAGTTGTTTTCCGAGTACTTATGCCGTTTTAAAAAGCCGTTTTACAATACAAATAAATACTTCTTTCGACATATAAAAATATCTTTAGACTAGCGGACATTAAATTGGGTCTTCATGCCTGCAACATCAGGAGATTTCAATTCCAAGCTCAACCGTCGCTTTTAATGTTCCTACATGTTTTAAATATCATGTATAAATATTAGTATAAAATTAAGCATCTGGACGCTGGAGATCGAAGTCATACGGCCATGCGAGGTTAATTGGAACTCTGCATTCGATCGCCTACCAACCTTCCGATTATATTGCTTCCTTTACAGACTTTGACTGGAGATTCAAGGTCTTAATTCCCTCTAGGAGGGAATGAAGTGGGGGCAACCTGGAGGGGGACTATGGGATCTGGATTTACACGGACGACTCTAGGCTTGGCTGTGGCGTTGGGTCCGATGTGTACTCTGAGGAACTCGACATAAGTGTGTCATACCGTCTACCGGACGATTGCAGTGTATTTCTGGTTGTGGTACTTGCTGTTCGGGAAGCATGCATTTTGATACGTGACAGGAATATTCAGGGGAATATCGGTATCTTTGTCGACAGTCAGGCGGCACTTCTGTCACTCAGATCGTACAACACCACTTCCCTATTAGTCGGTCAGTGCAAGATGGAACTGTCAAGGGTAGGTCAACTGTCTGACATTACTCTAGTCTGGGTCCTGCTCATAGGGCCAACTACGGTAATGAACGGGCAGATGAACTAGCCAAGGAGGGATCTGATTTGAACGTCTTTAGGGCGAGCTCAGTTGCAACTTCACTGGGGACCATAAAAAGTAGCATCTACAGTTACTTTCTTGGTAAGGCTGATAATAGGTGGCAGAATCTGGACACATGCAGGATTGCCAAGCTAACGTGGCCCTCCTTTAATGTCAAACGAAGCAACTCATAAGTCATGACCGGAGGGACATATCAAGGTTGCTGCCAGTATTGACGGGTCGCTGGTTGCTGGGAAAGCATGCGGAACGACTCGGTGCGCCTTATAACAATCATTGTTGCATCTGTGAGGATGAAACGGTCCGGATCCGCGCTGTCTGTCAAGAGGCACAGATTCCTGGGCAACCACATACTGAAGGACCTTGGTAATATATCTGAGGCTGGGTTGAATGACCTACTACTTCCGGGCTGGGAGTTCAAAGCCCGGGTGAACTGTACATCCGACGAGTTGTGTGGTTGTGCGTAGCAAACTACCACGTAAACCAGCCAACCAACCAAGTATAAAATTTATTTCTAATTTAGCTTAGATAAATATTCTTTAATACTGTATACGATTATTTAAGTTTTATACTTATATAGGACTAAAAAATTATTCTAAATCATATTTATATAAACTGAATTACAATTGGGGGATTCACACATGTCCTAAAAATTTTAAATAGTTTAAGTTCTTTGTTTTTGCTTTTTCTGTTTGGCTAAGAATAGTTTACGACAGCACAATAAACATAGCAGTCAGAGTCATATTATTTTAGAACACTTTTAGTATGAAAATTAACTTAAACCATTTAAAATTTTTAGGACATAGGACATATGAGTGGCTTGTGAATCCCCCAAATATGTTTAAAAATTATCTGTTGAATAAAGACTTATTTTTAGGCAATAATTTTATATTCCACTTATATTTATTATAAAAACATACATAAATATAACATCAAAATCGATCTTACTATAAGACCAGAGACAGCTTTAACTCGTAAAATTAGCAAAAGAAAAAAAATTATCCTCACAAAAGAATATAAATTTTTTTTTTAAAACTCCTACCAAAAAGTAATAGACATAGTTTTACTTCAAAAAATTTAACTGTAAAGTTATTTGTTTGCTAATAAACGATGACACCAAATTAATTTAGTGTTTTTGCGAAAAAAATAATTCATTTAATTAAAATAAAACATTACATTTGTATTTTATAAAACAATTTGCTACGTGACCAAATTTCAAAGAGCAAAAACTTAATTTTTTTCCAATATATAACAATAAAAACCAAAAGCAATTTAAATGAAAAAAAAAACAATTTAAATTAAAAAAAAAAATTTATATAAAAAAAATAATTCTGTTTTTTTGAATCTATTCACAAAAAAATATATTTTAAATTAATTTATGCATAACAAATAAATAAATTGCAATTTTTCCCCATTGCAAAATGTGCTATTTTCGTTTCATAGATTTTAATTAGAAGTGAGTTAAAAGCAAAATAAAGCAGCAGCAGCAACAACAACAACAACAACAACAATAAAAACAAAAGTGGTTTTAAAAAATCACTCATATGCATCGATGATTTTACAATGTGTAAATTAAATTTCCCTTCATGCAACTGGAAACTGTCTATTGTTGATTGTTTGGTGTGGATGATATTTCAGGGGTGCAACAGTGGAGCAACAGAAGCCCAGAAAAACTTACGTGACAAAGAAGTGATGGCAAAGTTGTTAGATTCAGATAAATTAGGTACAATTTAATTATTGAGGTTCTAATGAAAATAACAACATTATCACCAGTACAAATTTATATAAAAAAACTGCCCTTCATTCTAATAAATACATAGACAGACGCAAATCCAAGGATTCAAAATCATGTTATATTGTTAAAAAATATTGATATTTTATTTTATAAATTGTTCAACTTAAGTTATTTCATTGCTCAAAAACAACTAATTTTTTTTAGTGTTATGTTAAAATAAAGACCACGTAAAAAGTGAGTCAGCTTAACCGCTAATCATGTTAAAGCCATAATACTTTGGCCGTGTTTTTCTGTTTCGTATAACTGTTTGTTTGCCGTCTGCCGTTCGTAATAATATTGCCACAAACATTTGAAATCGTAAAATTCACCTGCAGCTGTTTGTAACATTAAACTACAATATGTTTCTCATTAACTTCAAATTGCATATGGGAAATTTAAGTCAAAGAAGCCAAGGGACCCAATTTCACGTTCATTCTACAAGTCTTTGCCAATTTGCATAATTTCTATACAAAAAATCTATATATTTTTTAATGCTTGAATTTAAACGTTAAGGTGAAGTTTTTATATTTTCCATATGAATAAACACCTGCTGCAACAGCATACTTTTTCCCATTTATTACTTGAAACGTACAATATTGTACAAATTCTCGAATTATTTTGGGGTTGATACATGATTTTGTAAGCAAAAACTGCCATAAAAATGTAAAATTTTTACTGTTTTCTTTTGAATTAAATTAAGTCAGATTTTCTGAATTTTTCAAAGAAATAAAATTTTGCATTTCAATCCATAATCCATATTTATGAAACCTGATATGGCAGACACTGAAAAGTAAAAACGAATACATTTTTCCCCTTTTTTATTATAAAAACAAAAAAAAAACTATAGAAGACAACAAGGATTACTCTTTTGATTTTAACAATCACTAACACAAATGTATGTTTGAGATGTCTATAGATAAGTTTTGATTGCAAAAATTAAACTGAAACGAATTTGTAGCACCCTCTAGTGGTATTTGAAATAAAATAAAAAAAAAATTATTTTTAAAAATTTTCATATGTTTAACATCGTCAACTGAAATCCAAAAGGCCGTAACAACCAAAAAATTCAAAATAGACTTTTTAATTAATTATGATGTAATTAACCAAAACACATCTTTCGAAAGGGTGAAATCAATGAAATAAAATAAAATATTTTAAAAAAGTCACACTTATTTATTAAACGAATATATTTTATTTAGTCTGGCTCAAGTTCATTTTTAAATTTCTCTTTTATGAAGAAATTAATTTTTGTCTGTGATAATTGATTCTATTCTATTTTTCCTAATAACTTTGAGTTAAATAGATGATATTTACATCCACCACTTAAATACCGATCAAAGAGTGCTGATGATGCAACCGTAGTTGGTTTCGAAAATGCATTCCACTCGGCTAGTGGCGCGAAACTTACTTTTTCAGTATATTTTTTGATTATCACAAATAAAAATGAATTTCTTCATAATAAAGAAATTTAAAAATGAACTTGAGCCAGAATAAATAAAATATATTCGTTTTCTAAAGTTGCTTGTAAGCAACTTTGGACTACGGTGGTAAAAAAAAATTTTAATCGAAGACATCAACCAGCCACGCAAAGGACTTTGTAAGGAGGATATAGAAGCCATTCTAGAGATTGATTGGGACAAATCATCTGATGAAGAGTGCGTGGATAATGAGGCAGAGTTTTTGGAGGATGGTTTACAAGAGGTTTTGGAGAAAGGTAGGCAAATCGAAATCAATTTACTAGAAGATATTGCCACTGAAGAACGTGCCGAAGAGAAAGTTACGAACGTCATGTTGTTGAAAACATAGACTTGTCCACAACTTAAGAAGATGTTCAAATTGTAAATAGCCCATTTTGGTATTTTAATTCGTTTTTTGACAATACAATAGTTAAATTGATTGTAAAAGAGAAACGCACTTCAAGAGTCCGGTTCTGAACTAAACTGCACTAAAGAAGAAATTCGTCGGTATTCTTGGCATTCTGTTATATTTGGGAGTCATTCGGCTACCGAATCATAAAATGGCATGATTCAAAGTTGACTGCAGTTACCGATTCACTGCCACGTAACAAGTTTGCAAAAATTTCTGCATTTCGCTAACATATCGCAGCAACCCAAAAAAGGTGATACTAACTTTGATAAGTTGTACAAAATATGACCAGTTTTAATGATGCTTAAAGACAAATTTAATAGTATACCTCAAGAAGAGCATCAAAGTATTGATGAGGAAGTGATAGCGTACAAAGGTAAGTTCAAATTTTCACTATTTTAAAGTAAATATTTTCTGACTGTTAGTGCATTTAATTTTTAAGGAAAATCTGCATTTAAACAATATAATCCCGCTAAGCCCCATAATTGGGGAATCAAAATGTTTACTCGAGCATGTTCATCGGGAATTATCTATGACTTTGCTTTATATGTTGGTGATGGATGGACTTGGGATATCATCTGACATCGTTTTATATTTGGCATCCTCGAACCCGAAATTTAAAAACTACAAGCTTTATTTCGAAAACTGATTCACCTCGGTTAGTCTTCTTGTGTCCTTTAAGGTAATGGGGATATTTTGTATCGGTACTGTAAGAACAAACTGAATGGGCAACTGCGAACTTAAGTCTGAAACCGATTTGAAAAAGCTAGGTGGGGGTTCTAAAGATATTAAGTGTTAAGCCAATCATGAAATTGCTGCAGTTCGTTGGTTAGACAACAGAGCAGTGCAGTTGTTGCCAACGTTTGTTGAAACTGAGCCAATTGGAGGAGTTTGCCGGCATAAACGGAACGCAAAGGAAAAAAATTTATTGATGTTGCTCGACGAGCTATAGTAGCAGAATACAACAAACACATAGGAGGAGTTGATATCTCTGATATGCTTATGGAGCTGTATATAAATTTATTATCGCTCTGTTAAATGATACATGCGAATATTTTACTGGTTATTGGGAACTGCTGTAACCAACTCCTGGCTTATCTATCGCAAAATTGTCGAGTCGAATGCAAAACATATGCCATTACCAAAATTTCAGATGGAAATAGCACACGAACTGCTAAGTGCTGCACCACCCACAATAAGCTCAGTACAACAAAAAAGAGGGCGACCCAGTAAAAGTATTCTTAATGAAGAGGAAATAGATTCAATACCGTCATTTCCATCGTCTATTGTATCCAGCACCAGTTCCATACATCATTAAATTACAAATGATCCACCAAACTCAAAGAGATATAATGATAGGGGCCATTTGGTGGTTTCGGGAGATAAAGGTTGGTACCGCCTTTGTAAGACGGGAACACCACTATTAAAATGTATAAAATGTAGTATCCATCTATGTTGCAATACAAGTAAAAATTGTTTTCTTTCGTATCATACGTAAAAATTATATTGCTTTAAAGAAATTTTAATTAATAAAATAAAATTTAAAGTATGTCTTTGAGAACTTGTTTAAGTTCTTAATGCCATAAAATACTTGCTTAATGGCCCAAAGAAACTTTCAATATCTAGTGATTGAATAAATTTAATCCTTAATTTTAATTAAATAACTTGGAAATCATTAAAAAAATTCTTCTGACAGTTAGTTTAGGAGCGGGGCCGAATGGGGTTTAAATTTATGTATGTATGGATTTCAGGTGACGATATTAAGATTTAAATAAAAAAAAATGGGTAGAAAAATTTTTTCCAAGAAGAAAAACACAAACATCAAAGGCCCCAAAGAAAGCAAACAACTGACGAGTATCTTTTGTTTTTTATCTAAACGTGTTGAAAGGCCGATCAGTGTACAACCGTTAACCCCTATGGTAGGGTATATAAGTAACGAAACGAAACTAATAAAAAAAAAACGTGAATAAAATGCAAATCAAGTGAAAATACGATTTGATGTTTTAGCCTAAGGCTGATTGTATGTTGTTAAGATGTTTCATGATTGTTGCTCATTTGCTTATTTTCCTTTTACAGCAAAAAGCGATGCTGCTGCCACCTCGTCTAGTTGTTGCTACTAAAACAATGACTGTCTCTATCACTTCTACTACTACTACTATAACAATAACAACTACAACGTTTGATTTAACAATGTCACTCGTGATAATAAATTTGTCTATAGCAGAGGGTTAAACTGGGGGGGTTCATAGCTATATTCATATGCTTACAAGAATATTTTAATCAATTGGCCTTTTTAACAATAAAAAAAGGGAAAAATTTACAGTTATATATATCATAAAAAATTAACGACCTTTTTAGACTTGGAGGCGTATTTTAGTTTTAAACGCGATTTAATTGAAAATAGTAACAAAATTTTGTATCGTTTAAATATTTATTGGTTGATAAAAACTTATTTATAGCCATATTCTACTTTGCTCGCAGGGATCCAAAAAACCTAAACCCTCGTCCAAATGATACCGTTTTTCTTTTGTTTTTTAATAATAAAACCAAAATGATTTTCTGTTTATATGTGGATCATTTACTACGTAACTATTTTCCATATTCCATCGTGAACACCCCTAATAATTCTGCTGTAAATTTTTTTTCAAATTTACATATTTTGTGCACTTGGTATTAGATTTGCATTTTGAAAATTATCAAATGAATTGTTCTATCTACGTTAGAAATGAATCTCTGACATCCATTAGTTTGTCTGCATAGGAAGAGGTTTTTATGCGACAAATGTTCAACAAATGTATAAATTTTGAAGAAGAAAAAAACAGTAAATTCTTGCATTTATTTAATTTAAAATAAATATTTAATAAGAAAAAACTTATATTTATTACTTACAATAATTAAACAAATATTTGCCAAATTTATTGTGGTAAAATACAATTTATGGGATTTTTTTTAAATAATTTAATTAAATTAAATAGAATGGAAAAAATGCAAAGTTAGTCAGTTAGCAACAGATGTAAGAGCAAAGGCTTTACAAGAAATGTTTTAAATTGAAAATGTTTCAATTTATCTTTAAACTTTAACTAAGAAGCCTAAAAATCAAGACTTAAGAATATATTCCCAAACAAACAATATTAATTTATTGCAAAAAAAAACAAAAAAACACCTAATTTCATCTTAAAACACTACGAAGAAGTAAAAATTATACAACGACCAATGTACGTTTATCTGATAAGAGAACAATCATGCTAATTGGTATAAAGTGTTTCTGTAATAAAAAAAAAACTAAATAAATTTGGTATATGTGTGAATTTTTCTCACAAAATAAGGAAAATTTAACGACATTTTCTTGTTCAAACAATACTAAAATATCAGGCTGAAAACTAACGCTTGTACATGTACGATTTCCAGTATTTCCATTTATATCAGTATCATTGACAGACAGACACACACACACATATGTATGAATTGATATTTATACAAATCTACAGACAAATAAAGCACGTCTCTCAATAACAACACATTTATTTATTCGTTTTTTTTGCTTCTTTTCCTCCGAAATCGTTGTCGTTTTTGTAAACAAAAACTTTAATGCTTCTCTGTTCTTAACTCTACAGTCAATCCAAAATGAACTATGGCACTAGTGATGAAAATTTTTAGAGAAAATTTTTAACAGATTTATAATTTCTGTAAAAATGCAAATAAAATTTTTATACATATTAAAAAAATTAAAAAAAAAACAACTGAATAATTCAACAAAATCACAAGAAGTAACAAAAAAGAAATCTTCTTAGACTTAAACACTTGTGTTTTAACGCAAAAATAATTGAAGTTACATTTATATTGACTTTCCACTCCGTCCCATTGTTCGCGGATACACTTAATGCGCAGCAAAACAAATACAAAAGGAAACGGAAATAGTTTTTTTTATCTGTTATGGTTTCGTTTAGTTTGGTATTTGCTTTCCTTTATTTACATGATATTTTTTTCAAGTTGCATTCAATTTTTTTCTTTTAATACTTTCTGTTTTACGCTGAGCCCTTTCAAGGGCAAAAAGTGTATTGAATTCCTTTTTCTTAACTGGGTTAGCAATGAGATTTACTTTTTATTGTATTGAAATGATGATCCTTTGCAGTTTTATTTAACTTTTAATGTTTCTGATTACAACTTGACTTTTTGTAGGAGACTTTAAAATTAACAATTTAAAAAATTTTGATGAATTTTTTAAAGTTTTCCGAGTGTTTTTTTTAAAGTATATTTGATTTATTAGCAATTTTTGTTTCTATTTATTTATTTATCGTTTAAATCTTAAGCATTTTTCAAGTACGATTTTCTTAAATACCAGAGAAAATGAATTAAAGCAAAATATATTATGTTTTAATATTTTCGGAATATTATTTCGCAATTTTCCCTATTATTTACGAGATATTTTGCTTGCACGTATCGTTGGATAAGGAGTGACAGGACATTTCTGACAATTGTTTAGTAATAATAAACGTTATTAGCATAAAGAAGAAAATTTTTGTTAATATTGTCTTATGTTGGGACTAGTGATGGAAAACTATTGATGTGACTATCGATATTTAACAAATATCGAAAATATCAATAATAAAATAAACTATTGATAGCAATAATTTGAAAATACGATTACTTTTTTCAAGCTCTCTTTAATAGTTGTTTCAACTACTTAATCTTGATGGTAATAAATTCGCGTTTGAGCAGACGTGTATCTGTTCAACGTGTAAAACCCCTTTTAAAGTCTAAATGGGATAGAAAAACTCCAAATGAGCCTTCATCATCCGGTTAAAGACAATTGCAATCCTATTTTTTTACCAAACAAAAAAACAACGTACGATGTGACAAATGACTTTCGTAAAAACATATGTTATTCATTGCAAAACACCTTCAACCTTCAAGTGTTATTGGATACTGGATTTAGGGAATTTGTGAATGCATAAGATATAAAGTTTGTGCTTCCATCACAAAGGCATATAAGCGATGTCCGAATGAAAATGCTCAAAAAAACTTAAAGAATATGTTAAAACATATCGATATATGTACATTTTTGGGTTGAGAATAAAAGCCAATTTAAGCCCTGCTACTTCCTTGCCATCTGAGACGTGCTTTTCAGCACCTGGTGAAATTTTAAATGATAGGCAAAGTCGCCTTAGCAAAATAAGGTGGATATGCTCGTATTCTTACAAAAAAATAAATTTTAAATAAGAATTTTTATTTTTTTAACATATTTTAACATGAATAATATATATGTTTATTTAGTCTTTAATAATTATAATCGAACAAGCCGTGGAAATGCAATCTTCATTATACATGCTATTTATTGATTATGAGAAAGCTTTTGACTCTACTCCTAGAGAATGTATATATATGGGCCGAACTGAAAAACATGGGTGTTCCACACAAGATCGTTTCTATAATACGTAGCAGCTATGACAGCTTTTAATGCACTGTACTACATGAAAGAAAAATTTCAGATCCATTTAAAACCATTTCTGGCGTAAGACAGGGATGCCTTCTGTCCCCATTGCGGGTCCTTATAATGGATGCAGTCTTCCGGCGCACAAATAATGACAATTCACGCGGAATTGTCTGGGATCCCCTCCGATCAAATAATCGGCTTGAATCGCTTGACTACGCTGATGACAAGTGCGAACTGTCCCATAGATTTTGTGATATGCAAACCCAGCTAGATCAACTTTCTAAAGAATCCAACAAAGTTGGTCTTAGAATAATCGCCTCAAAAAGAAAGGAAATGCGCGCAAATCCCAGATCGTCAGTCTGTTTGTACCTTCTACAAACTCCAGTGCAACGTGTAAAAGAGTTTCAATACCTGGGTAGCATGATAACAGAGAGCGGTAAAAGATGTTGAAAGCCGAATTAAGAGGGCACTTGGTGCGTATATACAGCTACATAGGATATGGAACTCGAACAATTTGGTTGGATCGGTCATACCCTTGTTTACAGCCCACGGGGAAACAGAAAACTGGGACGGCCAACAAACACTTGGCGACAATCCACACTGAAGGAAATAAATTCTATACCTCATCGCCTTGGTAGAACCTTCAAGAAGATCGGAGAGCTCAGAGATATAGCCGAACATCGACAGAGATGGAGACAACTTATAGACAGCCTATGCTCAATATAGAGGCAGCCCGTAATCTCTGACGACGAGCAAGGCTCTATTATTATTATTATTATTGTTATTATTATTATAACCTTTAATAAAATCAACTTTTAATTGGGTCTTACATTTAAATATTTTTGTTTAAACTTTTGTTTGAAATCGATAGTGTTATCGGTAATATAGGTCATAATCAAACCTATCGAAAAACATCGATTGTAACCACTATCGATAGTTTCCCATCACTAGTTGGGACCAGAGCGCAGGTTATACTTTGATTGCTGGGTTAGTAATTTGTTGGCCTGTGTAATTGATTACTCAGTGTCAATCTATTTATTTGCAGCCCCATAAAGTATATATATTCTGAATCCTTATATATAGGGAAGTCGATTTAGCCATGTCCGTCTGTCAGTCTGTTGAAATCAACTTTTCTCAGCTCTCCGAGATTCTTCCTATTGAAAATCAACAAAATCTGACAGTTAACGAGTTATATTATATATTATTTTATGTACGTTTTTGCAAGACTTCAATTTCAATTAAAATTTTACACCAATATTTTTTATTTTTCCTTTTAGACAGACATTGTGTCCCCACTACATATGAATTATTGTTATTTGAATTAAGATAAATATATCACACCGTCTTTTCTATAGCTCCGCATTTACATATATCTTTTAAAACCTAAACATTTTAAAATTTTTCAAATGAATAGTTTAGAATTAACGATTTGAAAAGAAAAGAATATTTTGCTAATCTACATCTGCTGTACCACAAATAAGTTTAAACTTTTTTATTAGTACTGTATTAATTTAAAAGTACTAATAAATAAATTTGACGATGCCATTCGTTTACATAAAATAATTTCCAATATTTGAATAAACTCTTTCATAAATATTGTTTTTTCAAGTTTTGTAATTTTTTTTGCAAGGTACGAGCTTGTACTGAATGTTGGTATATAGAGAAATTGTTTGCAGTCCGTTAATATATATAACAATTTTGTTTTTAGTATATACTAATTTTACGTGAAGATCATTTAATATCATAAACCCATGACATAATTTAAAAAAATAGAAAAAAATAAAAAATATAACCAAAAAAAATTTTTTTGTGTCCTAAACTGGATATGGAACAACCCTTTGCAAACTACATACTAATTTGAGTTTATTATTATTACCAAATGAATGTGTGTCATAGAAATAGCGTGATTGATACAAGTTTTTAAAAACAATCGTTTAAATGAAAATAATGGTTACGTTTCCATCTTTGAAATATCAGCTTTCTTTGTTATTTAAAACAATTTTACGGTTATTGTAATTTAACACTCAAAATACATTGCCAGCATAAATATGTTAAATAGAATAATTTTTCCAATTTTAATTAAAAAAGCTTTTTGAAGTTGAAAAAATAAAAAAATGCAAAGAACGTTTTTATATGTTTCTTTTAAAAATAATGAATACAAAACAAAACTGTTTAAATAAGTTCTGTTCTCAATCACACAAAATAAAAAAACAGGCCACTGAAGTATTAAATAATAAAATTGAATTTCATAAAAAAAAGAAACACATTTTTTTGTAAACAAATTTTTTACTATCTGATTATCAATGATCCCTGGCGTATGTGCAATATTTAATTATTTAAATTTAAATATTAATCACACGCAAACCCTGGCATATCAACAAAATGTTAGCAACACCGATTATGTATATCTTTATACAAATTTATACTTTTAGATTGATATATATTAAATAAATAATTTTGATAATATATTCTCTTATTAGGGATTTGCGTTGGTATCTTTGCATCCGACCACAATCTTTCTGTAACCAGATGCATACACACTTACTTTTCTTTGACTCAAGTGTTAAATGTTAAAAACGCATTAGTAAAACAATACTCACAAGTAATGAAAAAGACTACACACATTCATACATATATTGCACTCGCTGTAAATAGTTCAGACATTCTTTCGCATCACACTTCTCTATTAGTATGTGACCTTAAAACGGGAAAATGATGACGATGACGATAACTATTATCCATACGAATATGCGTATGCGTTAAAAGTCAAGTGGAGCCAAATAACTGTTATAACTACACACATACATACTTACATTCATGGATATATTTTATTTTAAATTATTTTTCTTAAGTTTTTTTTCTTGAATCCGTATAAGAGTTTAGTTTAGTTTAAAAGTAAATAAAAAGAAAACTTATACAAACGAATAGAAAACTAAATCAAATTTTTAAAGGGTCATGAAAAAATGTCAAAGTTTCTAGAATTATTTCAAAGAATAATTATGTTAAAGACGGAAATGTGGGAAATTATAAATTAGGTTTTAACTTATATTTGTTTTACTTAAATAAAAAAGCTGTAAAGTATGAAGCCAATTTTGAAAACTTTTCTATTTTTATAAATTTAATAAATGTGGATTCCAATTTGTTAATTAAAAAGCAGTTTTGTTTTCACACAGCTTTAGTTTGTATATGGTGTAATGTACATCACGATTAACATAACATTTTAAAGCCACTGCATTTATTTTAGTTTAGGTAACTTAGTTTATAGAACTACATTATCAGGTCAACAGAAGCACGTACTTTATAAAAACAAATCTATAAAAGTACTTGTGCATTGCCTTAAGGGTTATAAAAGTTCTGCGACTATTATTAACTTTTTTTAATTCCTATTTTAAGAAAACATTTTAAGAAATTATATATAGGAAAAAACCTTTTTGCTGTCTTTTGGATATACCCTTTAATAAAAAAAAGAAAACATTTTCTAACTTAATGCCAGCATGTTTTCTCTTACAAAAAACACAAAAAAGAAGAAAAATATATAATTTTCGATATTTGCAGTGTGGGTCGTTTAAAAAACAATAAAATATAGAAAAATTACATGAAGAAGATGTTTAAAAGTCAGGGTTAAGAATAAAATATTTTTCAAACATAAAACTGATAATTTAATACATTTGAGAAACTTATATTTAAATAAAAAATAATTTTTTTTAAAACTTAAGGATGATAAAATAAATTTAAAATTTAAAAAAAGTTAAAAACAAATAAAACACCATAGAGATTAATCTCTGAATTTTGTTCCCCTTAAAACTTATTTTTCACTGATATGAGTTCCCTATATATAGTTTTGTTTAACAAAAAATTGTGCTAATGACTTATCATCAGCTAATGTTGCCAACCATAACTATTACGGAAAACCCAATAAAAGTGTTAATTTATTTGCTGTAACTTTTTGCTTTCTATTTTATTTCTTCTCATTTACTTTTTCATATTTTCAAACTCAACCGCCATTTCAGGCAAAATTTAATCAACTTAAAAAAGTTTTACATCTCAACACCCACCTTCCCCCCACCCTAATTCAAACTACACACTTTTTGTGTTAATAATAATTCAGAGTCCATAAGACACGTTCAATTTGCCGTAAAGCAATTAACAGTTGATGGTTTGTTGTTGATTTACTATCTTACCCACTTTACTGGCTTCAAAGCTCAAACGCAAGGTGTTGGCCAAAACAAAAAGGGAAAATTAAGTTTTTCTTACAAAAAAAAAACAAAACATTTAAGTTGCGCACAATAAATTAGAAACTGGAATCTGAATGAAACAACACAAAACGCTATAGAAAAGCCACCAT
>NDXZ01049313.1:0-13094 GCA_003055125.1 Paykullia maculata
TTAGTTAATATAACCTCGATTATTTTTTTGTGTGTATAATTTAAAAAAAATATAAGTAGTTTTAACTAAATTTTTAGTTGATTTTCGAACATGGAAATCTACTAAAATTTTAGGTATATTACCTAAGAAACTTAGTAACTGCCATTCTACCCTTTTGTATTCTGAATCCTTATAGATAGTCGATATAGAAGAAGTATAGAAGTCGATTTAGCCATTTCCGTCTGTCTGTCTGTCCGTCCATCTGTTGAAATCAAGTTTTCTCAGCCCCCCGATGTTGTACGGACGCGTTATTGGTATCAAACAAATAGAAATTAGACATGCCTTTTGAAAATTAAACTTTTTTCGATATAAAAAAATATTTTTTTTTTTTTTTACGAAAATACACGTAGTGAAGGGTATATAAGATTTGGCACAGCCAAATATAGCGCTCTTACTTGTTCTTAGTTAAATTTATACTCGATTCTTAGGCAATATAACCTATGAAATTTTTTTTGTGTATATAGCCAAGTCTGTGTACTTTGCAAAAAATTGTTTTTGTCGCACAGTGTAATTAACGTTCTCATTTATTAGAAGTTATCATTTCGTCAAAGTAAATCAAACTGATCAGCTGATCAGCACTTGTTAGAGTAAGACCTCACTTTCATTTTTTTGATTACACTCAAAGCAAAATATTAAATGAAGAATGGGTAATTTTTTTTATAGAGAACATGGATGGCGATGCACAATGCTTGATTTGGTATCGTGTTATAAGTCAAAAAAGTTTGTTTTATTTTAAAAAAGACATTACTACTGTTGTCATAGAGATTACGATAACCTTAGCGGGGGTGATTTCAATTAAAAGCAGAATTTTTTTAATTAATGAAACTAATATTCACCATCATAACTTTTTCAATGAAACCAATATTCATCATAATAGTGTTGATAAGACTAGTGTTTCATTTTCTTTAAAAGAGGCATTGTATGTGATTGCTTTGGCAAAGCAATATCGCCCATTTGATCATGGTATTTTTTTTTAATTTAACGTCAAACTTGAGGGATTTGTTTTTAATAAATTTGATTTTTATTTATTATGTTTTCTCGATATTTCGTCACCCGCTGGGTGACATCTTCAGAACAACAATAAAATTATAAACGCCAGTAACAATATTCAAAATTTAATTAAATATTGGTAATTTTTTTAATTATAGATTATGTTTATATTATTTTATTAATAAATATTATAATTTTTTTCTTTCGTTGTGTAATTAGTTTATCATTAAATAAAAGTTGTTTTCGTTATTATAAAAATTAAGTTATAAAAATGAACATGTTCAACTTTCGTTCGTTTAAAAAAAATAATAAAAAAAAACAAAATTAAATGCATGTTAGTCTACCATGATGAAATAAAATTATATTTAAATGACAATCGATATTTATTAATAAAATGATTTAAAGAAAAATTAAAAAAAAACATTTCTCAAATGCATGTATAAGTTACTTAACGTAATACAGTAATTGTAATAAAAAATTCTGCCCTTTTCTTTTATGAAAAATCCTAATATTTAGGCAGTTCTGAGTAGCGAGGAGGTGTAGACCATAAAACACTTGAATTGCGTTTTAAATGACGGGCATCTATGTTGGGGAAAATTACTTTAAGATCAGGTGTCATAGGTTGTACAGAGAAGAAACTATCAATGTACGTAGATGGTGTAAACTCCTGTTTTAACATAAACGGACCACGTATGTGACCTATGAGATAAAGACATTAGTATAAATGTGTTAAATTGTTTTTACTGATTTTCAACTATTACTTCTGCTCCATTGGGGTGGTGGTGGTCGTTTGTAAGACACCTTGTCTTCATCATCAGTCGAATCATCTTCGTGTAACATTTCAAATGTGTATTTCGAAGATAGTTTTGGCGGCGGAGGCAACATTCTCTGTTTAGCCAATAGTTGTTGCTGTTTCATCTGCATTAGCAATTCCCGTTCTTTAGCCGCCTTAAATTTTGCGGCATCTTCTTCTTGTTGTTGACGCAACTTGCGTTGAATTTCTTCTAAGTCTCGCCTTTTTTGTTCCTGCTCTTTCTTTAGCTGGCGTTTTTCATCACGTTCTTTTGCCAATTTAGCCATACGTTCGGCGCGTTCACGCTCCTTGGCCTCACGCTGTTGGGCGGCCAGTAAATGTTTTTGCTCACGTTGTTTCTTGCGTTCCTCCGCAAGATTGTGTAGGCCTTTACGGAAGTCATCGGCACTATTTTCGCGTTGCAAAGTTTTCGTTGAAGTATTTGAGTTACTGCGTTGCAAACTTGCGGCATTTGCTGATTTAGGCATCGGCAAAGCTTTCGACGCACTTGTAGCGCCCTTTCTAGCCATCGCACCAGTAATATTCAAACCCTGGGTAGGCGTGAGAAAACGTCCCAGAGCAGGAGCGGCTAATTTTCCAATAACTGGTGTGGTAACGGACTAATACAAGGGAAAAAACTAAATCATTATTATTATTATTATCATTATGAATTGTGTGTCCAACCTTTGGAGTTAGATTTTCCTTTTTGCTGCGTAGAGGCCGTTTAGAGTTTTCAGTAGCAGCAGCTGCTGCATTTTCAAATGCTTCCACACGCATTTTTACCGGACTTTGAGCCAAAGGACTAAAATATTTAAAAACTGCAATACATAAATGAGAATAAATAGAATATCACACTACTTACTTGAACAATTCATTTGTGCGTGATGGCATTCTGTAACCTGCTTTTGATATGCTGGTTGTTTTTGAAGCAACTTTGACTTGAGCTGGTGCCGATAATGCTGACGGAGCTTTTGATTTTACCACTTTTTGTTTCTCCTGCTCATCTTCTTCTGTCATAAGACTATCATTATTGGGCATTGACGAATCTTTGGCAGTCTCAAATGATCGCTGACCAATGACATCGTCATCTTTACACACTTTTGGCACTTGATTAACATCAAAGGTGGCATCTGCTAAAGCTCCACCTCCCGAATATTTATCCAATATAACTGTAGCATTGGGATTAGCATCCATAACAAATGTTGTTTGACCAGGAGCCACTTGAAATGTTGTTTGTGCTGGATTTGTACAAAACGTCGCGTCACCAGGAATAGAACCCGAATTTATTGTGGCACCACTTCCCGACCCAAGGTTTAAAGTTTCATTTACTGTACCTACATTATTAACTTCCTTTAAATTACGAGACGGAGGAGTTTCAACCGCGTCTTCGTATACTGATGCTGGTCGTTTTGTCTCTTTAGTCAGGGAACTTTCAATATTATCAGTTTTACTCAAACTACTGTTACGGGTACGCGAAGAGATGGGCGATGGTTTAATATCTAGATCACTAAAGCGTTCAACTTTAATAGGCCTATGCATCTCTTTTTTCTTGCGACCAGTCTTCTTTGATGGAGCTGCCATCGTATTATTTGTAGTTGATGACAAAATACTGCCGGCCATGGATGATTCTTCCGAAGATGTGATTTCGCTTTTAGTTGAAACCAACGGCAATGGTAAAGCATTTGTTTTATCAGTTGATAACTCTTTGGGCGGCATTTGCTCGCGACTGGTCAAACTGGATTTTTCACGTTTAATTTTTACACGAATTTCACGTATTCCACAATCTGTAGAATCTGTAGATTTCTCTATAATTAAGGATTAACATTAGACTTAACATCTTTTTTTAAATCTATATATATACATATGTAAGTAATGAATGTTTTATTCAATTTTAATATGAAATGGTCAGAGGTACTCGGAGTTCGGATGACGAGCAAAAACTGATCCATTAAATGAATACTGATGGAAAAACAGTAATGGAGATTTTCAAGCTACTTAAATGTTCAAGATCAAAGATTTACAACGCACTGGAACACAATAAACAACATGGTACTATCAAAAATGTCAAACAGCACCCTAGAGCCCGAAAAACTACACCCAGGGAGGAGCTCAGGTAAAATTAAAAATGAGATTTCATCGGTTTTTAGTATTAATATACCGTCCAGGACAATAGGAACACGTCTGAATGAGAAAAAATTTACGTGGGTGTATTTCACAACGTAAACCGTTTTCAAGACAACAACGGTAAAGCATTTTCATTGCATGGTGTAGGTTCTATTCCCAAGATTATCACAGCACATGCACATAAACATACTGACAAGCATTATGATACTATTCGCTGAAGACAACATGGCTCTAATGTGGAAACTTATGCATGACTAGCTTTTAACCCGCTATTTAACCTTTAAGTTCTGTTTAGCTAATTTGTATTTTTTTTTTTTAAATTTTATATACAAATTAACAACTTTTGTTTGTCTAGATTATTTTATCTACAAAAATTTAAAGAAATATTAGGACAAACCATGTACTATTTGTTATTTTTTTTTGTTTTTTCTCATATTTACATCATCATACAATTGAGTTCCGTATTAACTTAATCTCCTGTCTTTATAAGCCGGGTTTTTTTCTCAACCTTGATTAATATCCCTTTCTCCATATTTCTGGATTTATACATATCGCACACCCAGTTTAAAAGTGACACAACTCAAAATTTTTAATTTTTCAGAAATCGAAAGAAACTGTTTTTGACGTAAATAAAAATAGTTAAAAACAAAAACGTTGGGCAATTGAATTCTAATTAAAACTATTTATCACTTAGAGTAGGGATCTATTACCATTATATTTTCTGACACAACTAAAAATAAGTCACTTCTATGAATTTCAACTTTATACCATTTGAAACATAAAGCTTAAATAAGCTTAAATTTAATGATCATGTAAACTCAATTGCCAGTAAATGTTGCTTCATGCTAAGAAGGCTCTACTCGCTTAAAGCGTACACACCCAAACATGTGAGGAATCGGCTTGCGTCTTCCCTTATTATGTCCCGTATTAATTATTGTTTCGAAGTTTTTTTTTGCTACCTGGTCTTATAACTTAAATAATATTGAGATCATAGTTAAAAAAATTATTCGTTATGTATTTAATGTGAAAATACATGAGCATGATCGAACCCGTATGCTCATTTCAGAATTTCTAAAATGTAACTTTATCGATTTCATTAATCTTCGTATTTTGCTTCCCTTTTACAAACTTATGAAGTCTGGGAAACCTTCTTTGCTTGTGAGTGAGTTTTCATTCATCAACTCAGCGCGTAACGTTCAAATCTATGTTCCCTTGGGTCATCTTGCCTTATTTCATCGCTCCTTTGTTATAAGAACCCACCGGGCCTGGAGTTTACTTCCTAATGATCTTAAACACTTTTCTTATTGGTATTCTACATATAGGAAGAAACTCCTTAACCATTTTAACTCACGTCAGTCTAATTCTCGGCTGCTAAGTTTTTTTTTTCTGTCTCGCACGCATTTTCTTTTCTTTTTACCATTTGTCATAGGACTGCCCTTTTTTTCCTTCTTTACTACTTGGGTAATATCTTTATGGCTGGGGAGCCGAATCTATCAATCTATCTATTCGTACGTACATATATATATTTTTTAAATTTTAATTACACTTTATATCTTTATTGTTATTTTAATTTTTTTCTATATACATAGTTGTAATTTTTACAATACATGCTTTTTGGCCATGAAGGCTTTTTTTGTATTGATACTAATGAATAAATAAAAATAAATAAAGACATAACTGTTTTTTTTTTTTAGCAACAGTTAAAAACAAGAAAATACACTGATATTTTTCTTATAGATAAACAAGTGTATTGTGCATAGTTTAAGCATATAAACTAAAAAAAATTAAAATTTTGAGTTGTGTCACTTTTGAACTGGGTGTGCGATACATGCAAAAAAAAATCATTAAAATCTAAAAGTACCTTTTCTCCCTCTTATATGGTTTCATATCTCATTTTGGGTCAACAGTTCCTCAAATCATATTTTTTGATACGTAAACTGAAAATTTTTTGAAAAGTATCATAAAAGCTGATTGAGTACATGTTTACCTATTATATGATTTTCTAGTTCAGGCAGGATCAATTGACCCACCTTATTTTGTTTTTAGACTTATAAACTTCAAAAATGTAAAAAGAACCCTAAAAGTTGAAAAAGTACTTTTTTGGCCCCCTTAATGATTTTTTATCCTAATTAGGAGGGAAAGGCCCTAATTTTGCGTTTCTAGACTCATAAACTGATATCGCCACGAAACTGGAACATTTAATACATCGACATCAATACCTAGTTCCAGAATGGCAGTTTTATGTACATGCCGCTAGACTTTGGAATAATCTTCCACTATGTCAACAATCAAAAAATTTGTAGTTAATTCTTTTAAATAAAAACTCTTAGGTGATTTCTTTAAATTATTTTTATTTTTGTAATTATATTTTTTTATTTTTTAATTAACTTTTAATTCGAATTTAATAATTGCAAATGTTTTTTTTATGTTTGACGCATTCCGTTTCTGTACTATAAATATAAGATTAAGTCTTGTTGTACAGAAAATAACCTAATAAATAAATAAATAAATAAATAAAAAATGTAAAAAAGTACCGTTATAGTTAAAAAAGAAGTATTTTTTTGTCCCCTACATGATTTTTTATCCTTACTAGAAGCGATAGGCCCTAATATTGCGTTTTTAGACTTATAAACTTAAAAAATGTAAACAAAGTACCCTAAAGTTAAAAAGATCTTTTTCGCCCCCATATGACTTTTTATCCTAATTAGGAGGGAAAGGCCCTAATTTGAGTTTCTAGACTCATAAACAAAAAAAAAAGTAACCTAAAAGTTGAAAAAGTACTTTTTCGCACCCCCGTTACTCCTTTTCTCTTACCTATTACTACTGTTGGTAAAATTTTATTATGTCATACTACTTTTTATGTCTAAAGAATCCGTGTTTCAAATTTTACCCAAATCGTATATTTATGTATTTGGGTAAAATTTATATTTTTTGGAGATGTGACGAATACAGTTAAAATAACATTTCTATGTTTATTTGTTTAGAAGTTCAAGGGGCCCCAAAAAAGTACCAAAATATAATTTTTACCAGTTTTTACCCCCTAGGCCCCCAAATTTAAAAAAAAAAATACCAGACACATGTCCGCTTATATTTTAAGTAGGATATGCTTTTTAAATTTTGTTTCTATCTTGTTTGGTTAGAAGGTTACCGATTTTTCCCTTTTTTACCCCCTAAATATTTAAATTTCCAAAAATCCCTTTTTAGTGGATCTATACAACGAGAGATGAACCCACACTTCAAATTTCAAGTCTCTAGCTTTATCCGTTTGGGTTGGGAGATAATGAATCAGTCAGTCAGTCAATAACGTTACTCTTTTATAAATAAATAAACATACATATGTATATAGATTATATGATAATAAAAACAGAAAATGGATTGTGATAAAAAATTTGCACTTTTAGCAATTAAAAACTCCGAACTCGCTAAAAACAAAACAGAAACTACCCAGAAGCAATTTTTAATCTCTTTAAAGAAAAAGAAAATAGGAAATAGAAAAAAACTTAAAAAACGAGGCAGTCGTTTTTTTTTTTTGCGTATATCTCAACCGGTTATAAATGGATCTTGCCAGTTTTCAATACCGATTTTCTCGAAAGCATTTCCAAAAGTTTGATACCACATACAAGCCTGGGTGACCTATGGGAGCTACGTAAACTTGATTTCAACATACACACGGACAGACGGACATGGCTAAATCGACTTCCCTATCTATAAGGATCCCGAATATATATACTTTATAGGGTAGCAAATGAATATTGAAGAAATTACAAACGGAATGCCAAACCTACATATATATACCCTTAACACATGTGTGTGTGTGAAGGGTATAAAAAGGGACATATTTTGCACTGACAGTTTATTAGTACTTAACGTACTGTACAATAATAAATGGAACAAAGCTATAAAAATCAGAGATGCCCTGGTAAACAACGAGGAAAAATTTAAAATACATTGGGTTGTTAGTCATTTAGGTAAATAGCTGGTAAATGACTTTTGTACTAGTGCAGGTCTAAGGCACGACGCAAAATGGGCCAAATTGTAGTTTACAAAAAGCAGAGTTCTTGTAAGCTACGCGAAATCGACGAAAAGGGGAGATGTTTTCGGCAGATCTTACATTTCAACCTCGTACGAGTGTTGGTTGGTTGTTTACTGACCCAGTGGACTCAAATGTAACCACCATGCTGCGTTCTTTCAATAGAATGATTATGGCGACCATGAAATGGGCGAAGCTCAAGGAACGTTGCCCGAACAGAACAACCATTTCGATAAAACAACTAATAATTTTCACGTGTTGTTGATTTATCAAAACAGACTGAATAAAAAAAATGGTACGACAATATGGCCGCTATCAACTGTCAAAGTTCGGAAGTCCCTTTAGGAAACGCAACCCCCTTAATCAAGGCTTATCAAAAGTATGGTAATTTGATGTTGAAGTAATTTACGCTAAGTAGAAAAACAAATATTTTAGCTCCCTTAAGTGTCAAACTATTCGAGTAATATGAAAAAATTTCTAAGTCGCATTCTAAGTCTATCTATGCTAACTAACTATAGAACTAAACAAACCCACATAAAGTTTATATACTTTAAGTTTACCACTTAAAGTTTGAAGAATAAATATAGTCTGTTGTTTTTCCTAGATAAAAAATACCGATGTTTCCTATTTCATTTTATTTGAGTCACAAACAAACATACATCTAATTTTTATAATAAACATAAGTATGTATGTAAAAGTAACCGCTGCCGATCATTTGATTTGAATGAAAATTTCAGCTTAAAAATAGAGGAACAATGACGCATTTATTGAATCCGTCTTAAAATGTTTTAAAGCATTTTTGTTTTTCGACAAGAATTTTAAAAAAAGTTAAAAAATTTATGTTTTTTTGTAAAATTTTGTTTAGAAAATTTATTAAAGAGTCAAATACAAGAATTATATTTGTGGTAGATAACTTTAATTCAACGTATCTGCGTTTAAATTAAAAAACTTCAAATAGTTACAAATAAATTCAGTAGTTTGAAAGTTAAAAAATAATAATAATAGCAGATATTTAAGGTTTTTTACATTTTGTCCATTTGGCCAAGTTATCTCATTTTTAATTTTCAACTACGTCGCGAAACAATATTTTATTTACTTGGTTTAATAGTCTGACCAAGAGAATGTTTACAGCAGACAGACGAATAATCCTAAATCGACTCAGGAATTCACAAGAACCACTCTTGGTGTCATTAAAATCTATAAGAAAACAAAAAAAGTTGTACTTACGTTGTTCCTTTGTACTTTGTTTGTATTTCTCGTTGGCACCTAATGGCTGCGTTGGTAAATCTTCTAAATCGGAAGTGATTGATACAATTGAAGGTTTTTTCTCGGGAAGAGCTACAACTGAATCATCTGAGTTCTGACTTGATAGCGAATCCTTGGCAATAGCAATATCTTTTGTGGGCGCTAACTTTGCATGTTTCGACTCGGTTATTTTACTTTCGGGTGCATCGTGTATTTGTGAATGCCGTTGTTCATGTTCTAATTTTATTTTGATTTCATCAGTTGTGGGGCGCCTAAGTTTTGTACCTAGTTTTGGTTCTTTAAGATTCTTTTCGGACTTAAGCTTGGCTGCACGTTGTGGACGCTTATGTTGGGTTTCATCGGCAGAAGCAACAATGGGTGCCGGAGGTGGTGGCATTAGGTTTGTGGCTTCAGATTTTCTAACTTCATGATATTCAACAACTTCTTTTTCGGCAACAGAAGGTACAATTATGTTTCTGATCGCAGCCACGGGCGGTTGAATTTCTGTTTGAGTGTTCGGATATTCAATGGCATCAGCTATTGCTAATATTTCAGTACTTGTTCGCTTGCTTCTACGTGGTGAAGCCAAATTTTGTTCATCAGCTCCCGTGACTTGCAAATTATCTACACATCAAAAATTAAAAACAATATTCGTTTGGCTATTTCACAACATTGCACTTACCTTCCGTTTCATTGTCTTCATTCAATGATGTTAGACGCTTTATACGTTTCTTTGTCTGTTGGGGTGACGCCACAGACGAATCCTTTAATTTTTCTTTATTTGTGGCTGTAACTGCAGCCTGACCCCATAATATGACACGTAATTTTAAGAGAAATTCCTAGTTTGGGAATAAAAATATACATAAATCATATGAATACATACACAATTTCATCACTTACCTCTGACATTTTTTCCAATTCTGCAGGATATGTTTCAGTAAGTTGCAGTATTTTATTTAAATCCTCCATTTTATTGTAAATATTTCTATTTTTATTAACAAACAAAGAACAATATTTATTTCAACCAAATATCTTTAAAACTAGAAACATACGTACAAATCTCCAAACTAGGATAAAATGGCGTTCTTTTTGCTGACTTAAAAAAATTTGAAAACTTTAACCGCCATACCAAGGCGAATAAATACCAGGTTCGCCTTGTGCCATACCAAGACCAAGACGGTTTTGCTCAGAAAACGACGGCGTTCGGCTAAGCCGCCGCCTGCCTATTATTTTGAATCTAACCCTGCAGCCACACGCTCAAGTTTTTCTGTCAAGTTTTTCACACATAGTACTTGTCAAAATTACTTTAAATTGGTTGCTCTGACGTAGACTGCACGCAATTTTGAAGCAATTTTTTTATTCAAAATGTTTTTGTCAAGAAAACAACAACAAAAAAACTAAAAATTCGTCACAACAATTGTTCTAAAAGTACGAGTGTATTAGTAAAAAAGTGTAATGGCCAGTTTTTGACTTCGTATTTAAATGCGCATTTAGCTAATTGTCATTTAAATTTAAATAACACTTAAATGCAGTTTCATTTTTCAGTGCTAATTTAATGTTCTTATTTATATGACACAAAAGTTTGGTAGCATCATCAAATGTCAAATATATACGTATTTAACTAGCAAACACAAAACCCAAAACGTATTAAACTAGCAAAGATAAAAACCAAAACGTATTTAACTAGCAAAGACAAAAACCAAAAATTTTAAAATCATACACAAAATCATAAAACTTAAATAGACTTTAAATGAAAAAGATTGGGCACTTCAGTTGTATTTAAGTGTGTACTGAAACACTGAATTCTGCATTTAAATAGAACTTAAAGATAAATACAGCACTCAAAAATTGGCTATAAGTGTATTAAAACTTCATAGACAAAACTTGACCGTGTAACCCCCGTGTAAGTAGCTAATTGCAACGGCGATCTTATGGCAAGCACTAATAAATAACATGATTATATATATTTTTGGCATTATATATATCTATGTATATATGTAAATAAAATAGTAACGAGACTGACTGATATGAATATGTTTTTTATGTACTTATTTTGCTTAAGGCCATGACTGACTATCCTACAAAGTTGTGGGATTATGTAAAATAAAAATCTAATAGAGTTCTGTCCTACTTGAGAAAATCGCCATAAATATATGACTTGCAATATTTTCGTTAAGCTGATTTACAAAAAGCAACTCTGATCGCACAGAAACTATTATTTTATGAAAATTTCGAAAAGATTATCAAATCGGACACACTTGTAAAAAAATCTGTCACACACATGCACTTTTTGCCCACACTTTCTGAACACACAGAAATCAATTTTTGACATATCAAAAGACTAAATCTGGTAGTCAGTCAATGCCTTAAATAATTCAAACCAAGAAATTTGCATGGGCAATAAATAATATACGAAAAAATTATATAAAAATATTTTAAGGCTGCACAGCGTTCTAAAAATTTTTTAAATTTTTTTTTGAATTTTGTGAGAGTATATTATACGGTTTTAAATCAAACTGTAAAAAATTTAATAGATTATTTTTCACTATATTTTCTGTCTACACTATCCCACTGCAAATAAATGAAAAGAAACTGAACCATTATCCAACCAAGTTTTTATACGCATTTTTTGACATGTTATAGCATTTTGTTTTCACACCATTATTTTAGTTTTGTGTTGTAAATCTCAGTATAATAGTTTGAGGCCAGTTTTTTTATTATTAACCGGCTTTTAGCCGCCGCTGGTGCTTTTCGCACAGCTTTAATTCTCTGGGTTCGACATGGGGTTTAAATAAACTAGAGGACAGAGCTGTATAACACTGTATTATATACAATAACAGAGTCGTGTTCTATAAAATAGAACATTCACACCAAGAACAATATTTAGTCGCACAAAATTACCATATGACATGAGTGGCGAAGAGAATAGTATTTTTCTTGCATAATTTTTTAGCCAGCTTCAACCCCGCATTATAGGCACAAAACCAATACATGCACTAAATATGAGCACGGTTTAAAACAAAAGACATGTACATATATGTATATGTACATATATTAAAAGTGCGTATATACTAACGTGTTTTGCCACTTGTGTTAGCTAAATAGTAATGAAAACGTAAGTAAATCTAGATTTGAAGTAAAAGTAGCTCAAAAGGCATTACTTTCCAGCAATAACAAAACCATCCACATGCAACTTCGCTTCCTAACGCGCTGTCAATATCAAATATTTCAATTGAAAAGCGTAGACGCCGCGCTATTTCAATTTGCTCCATGTTATTTGTATAGGCATGAGACTTTCTGACAAATAGACAACGCTTAGCGCGCTGATTTAGGTTTGGCTCCTGGTGTAATTATATAATAAGGTGGTTGCAGTTCGGAGGTTTATCTTTTTTTTCACTTTTTATATATGTACAAAGTTTGACATCTAAAATTTGCAAAATAAGGGAGAAAAACATTTTTATGTATGAAATTCGACATTTGAAATTTAAAAAGCGGATAAAAAAAATATAATCAGCTGATTAAATAATACTACTGATAGTCAATATGCTTTGGTTATATTTGGCTGTGCCAAATCTTTTATACCTTTCATCATGTGTGGTCCAATGGTCCAATTTTTTTCAAATATGTCTATGCTTATCCGAAAGCTGCAAAATTAAAAAAAAAACAGAGGTGGTTATCTTTTTTGTTAATATCTCAGTTTGTTGGAATATTTTCAAAACTTTGATACCACATGCAATTCTGGGTTATATATGGGAGCTATGAAAAGTTGATTTCAACCAACATTCAGTTTGATGGACATGGCTTAATCGTCTTCCCTATCTACAAGTATCCAGAACATACACACAAAAAAATAATCGAGGTTATATTAACTAA
>NDXZ01049326.1:0-11543 GCA_003055125.1 Paykullia maculata
CGACGGTTTTCAAACCGGCTCTAAAGGTTTTTTCTTAGTGTTTCTGTTAATCTAAAAAATGTTAGGAGCAACTTTAATGAGTTATTATAATTCTCGTTTGGGTCAACATACTTTGAGTATAAATAATTATATTTTCGACGGATGTTTATGAATACATGACGGTTTTCAAACCGACTCTAAAGGTTTTTTCTAAGTGTTTCTATAAAACGTAACATAAACAAGTAACAAACCTCAGTTTCGTTCTCAGAAAGCCATATATAGTACGTTATTGATAAAGAGCTATGTCGGCCCATGCAATCAATTGGATATTTAATGGTTATATAATATTTTAAAAGTAATGACTATTTCAATTCGTTATTTGTAATTAAGAGGGCTGCTTTAATCATTATTTGTAAGTAGTTACTTAATGACATTAAAGTAAGTGAGTGCCTCCAATGACAACGCCTTGTTAAAGTAATTGGTTAAAATGCCAAAAGGTTAGTAGTGCAACTACTGTATTTTTATCATTTTAACTCATTACATAGCAATGCAAGTTTTTGCTGAGTATACATATATTTATTCGCAATACGCATTTTTAGTTTTTTCATTATTAACTGCTACATTTAATTGTCGCAAAGTTTTAAGAAATTTTTTACCCTGGTTAATGCTAGATTATGTCAGAAAATTTAAACTCTAGTGTTTTTGTCATAACATCCAGTATTCTTGCGTTCATGAACGCAGTAAGTTATTCGACGATTATCGGGGGCTGCTCCTAACAATGACCGGCGCCTCAGCCTATTGAGTTGTTGGCATTCGATGCAACCATTTAATTGGTTTTATTATTTGAGAGCGTATTTCATTTAAAACTCAACAAAGTATTTCTTAACCATTAAAACTATCTTAGAACATTATTACAATATGTCATGATAACATACTTGAATTTCCCAAATATATACATACATATGTACATATATTTGTCAAAATAAATAAAACAATTATTTGTCCTGCAACATTTGTTGAAGAAAATTTACAATGCTTTGCGGCTCGTTAAAATTTACTACTTACTATTATGTAAATAATTTATATTTTAATCACGATTACAGTGGATATTTTAGCGTGCAAAAATTATGTTTAAAAAATAAAAGTCAGTAGAAAACAAAAAAACCAAGTCAAAGCGTTTTATTTTCGGCTGTGCCAAGTCTTATATATCCTTCACTACGTGTAGGTATGCAAAAAAAGTGCATTTGCGTATATTTGTATGTATCTATGTATGTATGTATTTACATGTTTGAAAGGTCTTACAAAACTTGATTTTTGTATGATATATATTTTTGCTCATATTTTTGCGAATTCTTGGCCAATTAGTCCAATTTTTATGCCCTTCACACTGCGGCAAGGGTACATATAGGTTTGTCATTCCGTTTGTAATTTGTACAATATTCATTTGCGACCCTATAAAGTCGATTTAGCCATGTCCGTATGTCCGTCGATGATTAAAAAAACGTTTCTTTAACCGAAAAGTGTTTGTTTAAAATGTTATTATTATTACAAAATGCCTTTACAAAACAATTAATATTATATCATAAAAACCATCGGTTTGAAAAATGTTTACTTTTTTCCCAAACATAGCTACATACAAAAAAAATAAATTTGCACTAGTACCTTTCACTTTTTGCAATGTTTTTCACCATATGCGCAAATTCTCTGTCCCAATTTCAACAAAAAATGGTTTAGAATACCATTGACCCTATTGAGTTGCAAATCTTATTAAAAATATGTATAACTTTATAACAAGAAAGAGTTTCTAAGCAAACTTTGTTTTTTCTTTACAACAAGCCCAAATTAAGACTTTTTTATTAGGGCTGTGAAAAAAAGAAAAGTTAAAAGAAATAAGCTTTCTGAAGCTATTTAATAGACCAGAAAAACCGTGCTTTTATGAGCACATATAGAACGTGTTACGTTTTAACACGGCATAATAAGAGAACAGGTGTAGACTTTTTTATTTATGATCTTCAATTATCGAGAACGCTGAGAGCGTAGTTATCAGTGATGCCAAATGTAATGTTTTGAAAATTTTGAAAACCATTTCATTAAAAAATCTAATTTCTAAAGGCAAAATTTATTTGTTATTTTGTTTATTTTAATAAATATATATATTATATATAAGTAATTTTAAAATACATTAGCATATTATATTAATTATATTTCTTTAAAAAGGGAAAAAAAATCCAATAATCGAATATAATTGCCATTTTATATTACTTAACGAAAAACACAAAAATTGCTTTTTTTAATAGTTATTGAAAAAAAATAAGTTGTTCTAAATCAGCTTAAAAATTAGAGATATTCTCACATTTGGCAACATTGTTAGCAATAGACTTGACTAGATTTCACGATTTTAAGTTCTGAAGAAGGGCTTATTAAAATTCTACGGTTTTGCACTTATTTGTACAATTTTTAATAGAATGAGTCATTTTAAGAGGTAAAATGTTTAAAACAAATTATCTATTTCTAAATCGAAAATTATATTAAAAATTTCTTATAAATTTTCAACTGTTTTAAGAAGAAGGCTTTAAATAAAGAGTTTTACTTCTAGCACAACAACACCTTATTAAAGGTATGTATATGACGAATCTAGAAAATTATTCTTAACGGTAAGCTTAAGTAGATTTCCAACATTAATTTAACATTGCATTTAAAATAAAACAAATCGATATGTAATTTATTTAATTACTGAATAATGCTATAGTTATTCATTTCGAAAGTAAAATTATTTTATTTTATTTTGACGATTTCAAAAAATAACTTTGACGAATTTTACCACTTTGTACCCAATATGTCTGGCAACTATACTGACGACTTCGTCTTTATTAGTTAATTTAATTGTTGGTGCTATCTTCATCGTTAGTGAGTCGCTATATGTAGTTGTAGTTTTATATGCACAGGTACTTATGCATGTTTGTGTGTGCGTGTGCGTGTGCGTGTGTATTAATGTCTGTTAAATGCTATACGTATAAAGCTTTGGCGAGGTCATTAAAGTTTTTGTGAGTCTAAATCAAGGTAAGTTACCTTGGCCTTATTTTTCTTTTTTGTTTTTGTATGTTTCTTTTTTTAATTTTCGTCGGTTAAATATTATTTCTTTTTTCGGCTATCGACGGGTATTTTTTTCTCCATAATAAAATACATACATGCTCATTCTAAATAGTAGCGGAGAAGAGTAAATTGGTAGATTTTTTGGTTTTTTTAACATACCCATGTGTTTGTCTGTGCAGTTAATGAAATAAAAGTTAAAAAGCTGGATACTGAATTAACTGCTGCTGGCTAAAACTTGGCGGGTTGATTGTTTTGTTGTTATCTGTTCCACTGACTGGCTGTCTCACTGACTGGTTGGCTGATAGTTGTTTTGTTAATTCTACTGATAGTTATTTAAGCTGGCTGGCATTGTGGAAGGTCATGATTTTTTGATTTTGTTGGTTTATTTCTTTTGTATACAAATGTACATACATACATAAGTATGTATGTCTATATGTTTGTGTGTATGTACATATTTTATACGGTAGTCTTTATGATGCTATTTTAAATGCTATGTTTAGCTTAAAGACATTTTAAATTTGCTGTTTAAGGTATAAAAAAGTTCTTTATTTATACATGTGTATGTACATAGGTATACAAACATATTTTGTACATGTTATTTACAATTTTTAGTTTTTTTTTGCTTTTTAAGATTTTTATAGTCTATTTAACCCTTCTGTTTCCTGTAATTCATTAACGTTATTTTAATATACAGTAACGTTCATTATCATAGAAGTAAGAATTTTTAATATGTCAATATTAAGCTAAAGAAAATTTAATTGTTTTCAAAACATCACTTTTAATATCTACCTACAAATGTTTTATTTACAATACCTACACGTTTAATTCATTATATCGATGATCAGAGGTTCAACCACAAATCCCGTAACTCAAATATTAATTTCATGGTATCATGGTAAAAAAAAAAATTTAAAAAATGCTTAAAATATTATTTTAAAATAAAATGAGGAAAAACACTGCTATTTAATTGCACGGTACTGTATTTATAAATTTAAAATGTAGTAGAATGCTACCTGATATTTAAAGCATTATGACCCTGGCTAAATTTTTGTAATGTTCTCTTTAAAATAGTATAGATTTACCTTCTGGACAAAAATAATATAACAAAAAGTATACTGTTAAACTTAGCTTTAATTACTTCTATTAGATATTTTACTGTCCGACTTCTACCTATCATGTTTTTAGTATAGAACAATTGGTGAAATTTTCACATTATACATCCCCAAATATATATTTAGTTAAATGTCAAAAATTTTAATTTAAAGGTAAAGAAGAACAAAGAAAACAATGTAATTTTGCTATTAGCAGTTTATTTATATCTATATACCTACATATGTATATAAAGAAGACAAAAGTTTGTATGTATGTTTGTATTTATGTATTTTATAGCTGGCCACGCCGTTAGGCCGATTTCTTTGAAATTTTTACAGCATGTTACTGATAGTCTAAAAGGAACAAAAGGCTAAAAAAATGTTGAATGCCACGCCCACTTTTCATCTAAAAATTTTAAAAAGCCACGATTATAATTGATTAAATGACTGATTTATCATCACGCAGCTCAAACGAATAAAACTAGAGATAAAAAATTTGGACTGTGGGCTCCTCTCCTGTTGTTAAAATTCACCAAAAAGCGATTTTAGGAAGTTTATATTCTTAGGGGATAAAAAGGGCAAAAAAAGGAAAAATCGGTAGCCCTTTATCTGCTAAACTAAACATGATACAAACAAAATTTAAAATGCATTGTATTTTACTCAAAAAATAAGCTGATAGGTGTCTGGTGCTATTTTCAAATTTAAGAGCCTCGGGGGTAAAAACTATATTTTGTTACTTTTTATAATACTTATATCAAGGTATCCTCAAATAAAAGAAGATTTTTTAGATATTATTATGTCTGTTGAGGTTTTACAAAATAAATTATATTCGAATATTGTAAGCCTTAAATAAACACTTTTGACCTTAAAATAACAAATGGTACTTTAAATATTTACTGAAAACCATTGGTTAATAAAACCATTACGATTGTGGTAGCGAAGCAGACCGGGTTTAAGCTAGTATGGTATAAAATTAAAAAAGCCAAACTCAACGAAAAAATTCCGATTTAATCAAATGTAGAGTTTATTTCAATAAAAAGAGAAAATATAAGACACAATATAATTTCAACTACACTGAGGAAACAAGACAAAAAAAATATTTAAAAAATTTAGTCCTTTGAAACAAAAAAATTTTCACAAAAATTATTTCATCACTCATTTTTTGTCTCCGCGACCAAAAATATTGCAATTTTAATAATTCCTTTTTTTTGCATTAATATTTGCATTCCTTTTACTATTTTTTCCTAAATTGAGGTTGTTTATTGCAAAACGTTTAACCTGCACAAAATGCAATAACACAAACATTTTTTGTTTGTTGTGTTAAGTTTATTCTTTAAATATTGAATGTTTAAAACTTCTTTGGCAGAGGCTAATGCTGTATGAATTACACTAAAAACTCACAATCTTCAGTATATACAATACGTCATCTTAGCATGACAGCGTGAAACGTACATATTTAAAAAATAGTTATTCTATTTGGAAAATAGACAACTTTGTGCATATATAAGAAAATAAAATAAAATAATTATAATAAAAGAATACAATTAATACGTTAACCGAAAAATACAAAAAAAACCGCGATATTTTACATCGTCTCTTAGTTTGTTAGATTAATTTTTATGGCACAAAGAAAACAGTTTGTAAATACCTATATTTTATTTACCACCTGACGGAAATTTATCGAGTACTTCATTCGGGCAAATTTCAATATTTTTATGAATATGCATCATTGCTATTCCATTCAGAAAATAACCACTCCCTTGTGTCACTACTCATAGGCAATGTTAATCAGGGTATACATACATATGCATATCCGAATCACAATTAATGAAAGCATCTATCACATTTTCCGTATTATTATTTAAACTCAGTAAATTGATTAGCCAATTGAGGTGTCAAAGTACTTATATACGTTAATGGAGATAATGTGGTACTAGATAAGAGATATAAAATAATTGGAGAACGTCTCAGAGAAACGTGTTTTCTAATCTTCTAAAATAAATAAATAAATCAAATGTGAAGTCCACTAATAAATTTAATAAAAGAGCTTTGTAAAACATACTTACATACCTCTACCTCTCCACTAATGTAGATATCTTTCCCAAAGCCTATACTATTTTCTCTAGATTCAATAAAAATTTCTAAACAAAATCGTGGTGATCAACCTATCTTGTGTCGCCTAGTTATAAAAGTCTAGATCCCAAATAGGTATTTAATTAAAACAGCATTTCACACAGCGTGGTAATCTTTGAAAATTTTAGTTTTAAATTTTATTTTTCGTTTGCCGAACGTAGGAGTCGCTTTAAAAAAATTTGAGGTCAATGACCCTTAGTTCAAAACATTTGTCCCTTTGAGACAAAAACACTGATAGATCAAACTTTAAGGTCCGACAAAAAGTGTCAAAGATATTACAAATAACTTAAGAAGGCGACCGAAATTGCAAAAATACTTTATGTTCGATGGTGTATACTTTTCGTGTAAGGTGTTACAGTCTCATGTACATAGCTATATAGGTATGTAGGTATATAAAATAGGTAGTGACTTTTACGCCAAACAATTATAACAAATACTTTCTGAGAGGGTTAAATACAAATTTATAAAATGCAGTTTTCCGATGTATTTTGAGGTTATTCTCAATGTTTGTTTTGTGTATAATATACTAGAACACTAAAATAAATAAAAAACTTACACAAGTCAAATAAAAAAAACTTGCAAATTTTTATTTCTATATCGCCCCCTTCTAATGCCAATCACCACCCTATATCTCTCTATACAAATATTTCAATTACCTTCTACTACTACCTCAATATGTTTTATTTTTTATTTTGTTTTTATAATTTATTTTTACTCATTCATATTCGTATTTTGTATTTGTTTATATGCATATGTACATATTTATAATATACACTCATACAAACATATGTACATACATAGAAAAACAAAGCGTACACACAAATACGTAAACTTGACCAAACACATAAATGAGCGTATAAGAACCAGGGATGGCATACTAGATTTGTAAATTGTACCGCACAGCTTTTAAAAATGTACCTTTGCTATTTAAATCCAAATCAGTTTAATGTAAGTTTTATAAATCTTTAGGTTAAATTAAATTGACAGAAAAACTATTACAATATGCACTGATATACAAACATATATACATACATTTGTATGTAATAAACTAAAAGTTAAAAAATTTTGTAAGACTTTACATTTTATTTTTTAAAGATTTGATATTGACAAAACGAAATGTCATAATAAATTTAATTTTAAAAACATCTGTAAAACATATGTGCTTTCACTTTTTGTCAAATTTTTGAGCTAAGCACTTTGCAAGCAAAACCATATTTGTTTATTATACAAATTATAACAGAACATCCATAAGGAACAAATTTTCATTATTTTTGAGTTTAAAATTACAAAAATTTCTTTACAAAATCAATAACTACAAAAAACTGGAACAATTTTAAAATTGTACCAAATGTGTCAATTAAATTTCACTTCTCTTAAAAGGTTTTAATTGTACTAAAAATTTTACAATTGTATCAACTTTGCCATCCCTAATGCAAATTCGTACAGCACAACATATAACACAACAGTCTATTAGTCGCTTCAATAGCAGGCCAGGGTCACGAGAGAAAAACGGACACAAAAACCTCTAGTAGCTTTGCTAAAATCAAAGAAATTTAAAAGCCTAACGCTTGCCATTAAAAACACAAATAGCTTGCACTAACAGTCTCGTCATATACAAACAATACTTACTTAGAGATGACATACAAAAACATATACATATGAATGTATGTACATTAGGGGGGGTCGATTTGTATCGACGCCAAAAAAAATGAAAAACCGTAGGGGGGGGAATCATTCTTCGAAGAATTCTAAGCAACTGTGTCCTAGAAACCATAGGTCTAAAACTATTTTCGATCCCGCGCAAATTTAAAAATATGTTGTAAGTATTGTTTCACTTTATGATTTGTGTAAGTCTTTACAGACTTTCCTTATTTAAAAATGTAATATTTTTATTTATTAACCGCTAAAAAATATTTAAAGCAATGAAAAAAATGTTTTTAAGAATTTAATTTTAAAATACGTATACTTAATTATTGAAACGAAAATAACTAAGTATACGTATTTAAAAATTTCTTTAAAAACAATTTGTTTTTCATTGCTCTTAATACTTACAGCATATTTTCGAATTCGCGCGGGTTCGAAAAGCGTTTTAAACATATGGTTTCTAGAGCAAAGTTGTTTAGAATTTTTCGTAGAATCATTCCCCCCCTGCGATTTTTTCAAACAAAAATCGACCCACCCTTATATACATACCTAGAGTGTGTTTATATGTGTTCAACAAACGTAAAGTCGGAAGAAAAATACACATTTTACATTGAAGTTTAAAGCGTTTAAGCGGCGACGATCATTTGTTTGCCGCTCTCTTTAGAGCAATATCAAAAGCTCTATGAATAACAACATGAAACACATAATACCAATAGAAAGAGGGAAACTTAAATGTTTGAATTCGTGTACTGTAAATTTTAACACATTCGCGGACAAGACGGCATAGGTATACCGTCAAATTTTAAGTTTATTTGTGGGATATGACGGCAAGTATCGAAAATATTTTTTTAAACACTTGGACAAACCGGAAACTTTCATAGCAAAGTTAATGATTAATTGTCGTTTGCTTATATGTATATGTAAGAGTCCACAATATTTTATTTTAACAAATTTTCCACAATTTAAATAACTTTATAATTATTTTGCGCCAGTTCTGGATGAATTTGTCTGAAGTACTTCCGACGATATAGTCTATGATCCATAAAGAGACTATGCAAAAACAAACTGTCCGCAAATGTTTAATACATAATATATATACGATACACATGTATCAATATATCGATATTAAAAAAAAAAACTCTTTCTAAATCGTTTTCATACATACATACATACATATATGTACATACCTTTATAAAGTTCTTCTATGTTTTATGAATTGAATGAAAGAGGTATATCGACCTAGATCGATATTGATAAAAATATCGATATTTTTGCATTTGCCCATCCCCAGTATGAATATTCGAAAAAAACACACAATGCGTAAAACACTTTACCAAATAGGTACAATAAATATATGAAAGTACAACGTACATATGTATGTATGTATATTTTAAGCAAATCATTTATTTCAAAACGTTATAAATTCACTAAAACTTTCCTGATACACAGCAAAAATAATATTTTTTAATTTTAATGCACTTAAAAGTAAAAGAAGAATACCTTCTTTTAAATACGGTTTAATATTTTAACAGTTTTTCGTTGTTGTCGTCGTCATTGTTGTTGTTTTGATACATACATAAATTTTTTGCTATTGTTGTTCTAATACAAGCTTGCGTTAGAGAAAAGAACAATGAACGTTGCCTCGAATGTAATTATCGCATTTTACTTGAAAATTTATTTATTCGTTACACTTTTAAAAATAATTATACCTATTCATTTTTGATTTGCTTAGATTAAAATAGAACAAGTAAGAGCGCTATATTCGGCTGTACCAAATCGTATACACCGTTCACCACGTGTAAGTATGTATTACATATCTGAAAGGTAGTTGAAGTCATAGAAAAGTTTGTTTTTTGATAGGTACATAAATATGTGTACATTTTTGTCCATATCGGTTCTTCGTCTAGGTAATTATACATATGGTTGCGAATTCTGGGCCAAATTGTTAAATTCTTTTTAAACATGTAGGTAGGTATGTAGTTTTTCCAAAAGCTACAAAATATATTTTTTTGTGTGAAAAAAGTGGTCGTCTTTTGTTGCTTATATCTTACCCGATTATTAATGGATATTGCCAGATTTTAATACAGATTTTTTGGGAATATTTCTAAAAGCTTCACATACAACTTTAGGTGACTTATGGGAGCTACGAAAACTTAACCAACACACAGACAGACGAACATGGCTAAATCGAGTTCCCTGTCTATAAGGATCCGGAATATATCTCTATACCTTATGAGGTCACAAACTAATATTGTAGAAATTACAAACGGAATCACAAACGTACCACCTGTGGTAAAGGGTATAAAAAAAGAAGAAACATACGTAAAAAATTATTATCAAAATAACAAAAGATAAGAAAGTGTAAAGTGAGTGTCGTCTGCCTATGTTTGTAGGTACATATACATCTCAACTTTTAAAAAAATACTTATGTATGTATGTACATATTGTTGAACTTCAATTTCAACGTCATAAATACTTGTACGTACATACATTCATACATACATACATGCATACAAATATATGTATGTCTGAATGTGTGAGTGATTTGTATATTTAATATGTATACAGATGTTTTTGTTATCAAACCAACCTCGACCTTCGCTGACCTTATTAGTTTGTGTGTGTGTGTATTTGCCTGGCTGCAGCTCATAAACAAATGTGTAGAGTATTTTTGTTTATTAATAAAAACTTTTTATTTATTTTTTAATAAAATACTCCCACTATTTTATGAAATCATTTAAAAGTATTAATGCTACTGCAAAAGAACTATATTTTAGTTTTCTTTTAAAACTGAAGCAAATAGAAACACATAGATAGCTCCATTATTAATTTGTACTTATTGAAACACATCTTGAAATTGGTAAAAATTACCTAAAACGTTCCGTAACATAAGTTGACAGATACAAGCAGTGTTACCGTTGTGCGATTTAAATAGGAAATTTTAACTTGTTAAACAAATTTTTCTTGCGTTATAAATTTTTAACATTTATCTTCAAACACATATTCTTTTTGTTTGAAAATAAAAAATAAACTGAGTTGTTTTTACCATTTTAGAAAAATGTGCAATTTCAAATTAAATTTTACTTAAAATTGCTCATAGTTAAATGTTTACTCTTTTTAAATAAATACCACCTACATATGAATCTTTTTTTGTTGTAAATTTTCATTAAGGGCGGGTAGATGTCCATTCAAAGCGACTGCCCCAGGTTTTTTTGCGCACTTTCACGAAAAGCCAGTTTTTGGCCAATTTGGCGTTCCTCTGACATTCGAATGTGGTCTGATTATTTACCCAAACGGGTCGTCACAAAACGCGTCTGCCATAAAATGAACGTAACGCACCCAACGTTTGCACAAACGAACACCCATTTATGTTACAAAATTTATTAATAATGTTTTATTCTGTGTAAAAAATAATAAAAAAAAGTTGATTGTTTTAACTAAAATATGATAAATTTATTGTTAGTTAATTTGTTTTCATAACACCGCGTTACACACATTCTGTCCTATGAACCAAATATACTTTTTCGGAAGGGGAGAAAAAATAAAAATACACGTGTATCGACGATTTTCATGTACACGTCAGAATTTTTTTTTTATGTATAA
>NDXZ01049330.1:394-13029 GCA_003055125.1 Paykullia maculata
AATAAACTCAAAAATGTATTGGTACAAGTGCGGGAACTTTTTGATGACAGCAAAATAGTAAAAACATTTTCTCCCAAAGCTTTTTATGGCCTATTCTTAGAATTTTAATATTTGCCAAAAATGTTATAAAGTAATGGCCGTAATTTGCACGACACACATAAAATAATTTTGATATTTTAGTGCAGTGTATAAATAAAAATAACAATTTTATTGTCCCTAAAATAAAGATTTCTTTTTTATATTCTTTAAGTGTTATTTTTTAATAAAATTGCATTGCGTTTACACACAACTTATTATATTTGTATTTGTGATATTGTTATTTCATACAAAAGTACATGTGTACAAGCACACACACACACATGTAGCAATTTCTTCCATAAGACATTTAACAATGTAACTAATCCATTTAAACTAAGGATTTTTCATTATATTTTTGTATATAATTTTGTTCTTGTCGGTGTGTTGAGAATTTTATCTCTTTTGGTTTTCTGATGAAAAGAATATAAATAAGAGTGTAAATGAGGAGAAAAAAAAAGAAATATATGTGTATAAGTATGTGTGAGTTTGTGTGTGTATTTTAGCAATAAACTGCATAACATAAAAGCCATATTTAAAGCAGCAGTAGACTTATATTCACACTAACACATTTATTATTGAAGTTTGTATATACAAGAGTATTAGTTGTAACAAAAGCATTCAAAAAGCTATTAACTGTTGTCTTTTTACAAAAAAAGATTGTATGTATGTGTGTTGATATATACATATGTATGTTTTATAAGAAATAATAGCTGCAGAAAATACAGCAATAAGTGAGACTATTTATTTTTTCGGCAATGAGGAACACTAGATATACCAGCTGCTAGACATTGAATTTACAATTTTTTTTACTAAATGCTAAAATTTTGTATTTGAAATCTTCTTAGATAAAGGGTTTCTATGGACTCAGCCAGATTGGCTATAATTTTACCATTTGAAGATTTGCATTTCTATTTGGTACATTTCCAATTGTAAAGTACATTACTAGAAGTATGCTGATACAATCGTATATTTTGTTCCCCCCCGGGGGCAATTTTAAAAGCATCATGATGATTACGTCCCATCATGGTGCTAATGCTTTTGGGGAAAAGAGGCTTGCCTTAAGCTCGGGTGCACGGACCCAAATGGTGGTTCGCCAGAATTTCTTTGGTAGCACGGGAACCAGTAAGCCCCTGGGACGAAGTCCTGGACTGGTTATTGGATGAGGTCTCTTCGGGGTTCACTTGGTGGTTGTGAATGTCACCTGCATTTTTAATTAGTAGGAAGAGGTGTCAATTTGTGCCGATTCGAACTTATTTCGGGCGGTTGAACTATACACCTCTATGAGTGTTACTAAGTAACACACGCTGTGCAATAGAAGATCGGAGTTCAGACTGATGTTTGTGCTAGTGACAGACTTCGGTCAGCCGCATCTTCTCAGTCTCTGTTGCATAGTCAGCAGGTTCGGCAGCAAAGGGATCTAAATAGCCCGAGATCTCGAGCAAGGTGCCTTCTTTATTATCCAACATCGTAATAGGAAGAAAATTGCTAACTGTGTGTTTCTTGCAAGTCATGCAGGGGCGATAGTTGAACGCATAAATTTATCGTGGTTTGACCACTGTCAGGTTATGTCACTCGGTGACGGTACTAACACAAATCAATATCACGTGTCTTTTGTTGTTAGTTTTTTAATAAAAAGTGTTTTTTAAGAAGTTGAGATTTTGTTGAGTTGAAAGCTTTTGGTTGTTTTGAAGTTAGGTTGGTTTGGCAATTCACGATAAACAGAGTTACGCATTTTGTAAGTTATTAAAATTTATTTTTAAAAATATGTTAGGGCCAAAATACATTAAAAAGTTGACGTTTTAGAAGCCAACATTTAAGGTGTTATTTTTGAAATTTCAGCCTGATTAACTGCTTGTAAGTTGGATTTCTAAAATACGTCTTATATTATATATAAACATAAATGTCTGCAAAAAATTACAAAAAATTTTTACACAAAAATATTTTTTCATTCAAGCAATTAAATTATGACATCAACAAAAAAATTCTTTATTATTATAAACGAACAAGCAAATTCCAACAACAACAACAAAGTAAATCGTTGTCGTCGTGTGTGTACGTTTTGTCACACATTTCTGAGGTTAGTTTCCTCAAACACCGAAATTGGCGTCGAAAGCTTATTTCCTTACATTTGCCCTGAAAAAATTTCGTTCCAGAAATCGGTGATAAAAAATAGGAACGTAACGGTTGTGAAGGGCATTTAAAATTCGTCATTGCTGAAAATAGCATATTAACTTGGTTTTAATATAAAACTCACAAAGTAAATGAAGTAAATGGAAATAAAAAAGAAATAAGAACAATATTATTAAAAGCCAAATGTATGTATGTTTCTTTTTATGTGTATAAATGTGCGTGCATTTGTATGTATAAGTATTTTAGGGGGGAGTCTGTGTAATTGTCGTAGTAGAGTATGGACTATAGAAATGTACAAAATATGAATACAAAACAACTAGAATGCGTAATCCCTTTTAAATCCTTACGCAAGTTGCTGACTAAAAACAGATTGTAAGACTTAAATCTGTCTGTTGTAGTAATAGCAAAAACAACTAAAACACGACTGACAGTAGCAGCATCAAAGAATAATCAAAAGCAATTTGTTTCTAGGTCACATTGTCTTACATCTTGACAAAATAAAAACGAATTGTCTGAGTGAAAAGAAAAAAAAAACAAGAGAAAAAACTTGATGTTAACAATACTAAAAGGAATACAATTGACAGTATTTTTTTGCATTAATTTTTTTTTTTCAATATTTTTGTACAATATGACCGACATTTTTATTTCCATAAATAGAAATAATCACAAGCTTAACTTGTATATATGTATGAATAATAAATATTATTATTTTTTGAATTCATAAAAATTGTCTTTAGGTGTTGGTTTTTGATAAATAAAGAATAAATAAAACTAAGCTGGTATTAATATACAAAAAAATTAAGTGTTTAAAAATTCCAATTATAATTTTATCGAACAGAAGCAGAAGAGGAATTAGAAGCAAAATTTTGTTGTATATATTTGGGATCACAAAAGAGCGTAAATTGAAACAATATAGTTTTTTTTGACTGCTAAAAACTAAATCGTTTCTAGATCAAAATATTACGGGTGCAAAATTGTCTTTAAACGTCTCTTGACTTTAGTTCATGCGGCACGTGGACGACGGCCATATATTGGACATCATGTTTTACAACCAATTGAAAAAAAAATTATATGTGCAAATAAAAAATTACAGTAAAAAAGACCCTCTACTAGTTAAACTGTCAAATTTTAAAAAATGCTGCAGTTTGGTTAAATCTTTGCAAGGGTAAAGGTTTATTTGAAAACTAAAAAAATTGATTTACTAACACATAATAAACTATGAAAATATATTGCAGATCCTTAATTAATATATACAAGTTTGTTTGTAAAACGTGTTTCTGTAAAATGCAAATAATTTGAAGCCAGTTATTATCGTTAAATTAAAAGCCATGTGGAGCAAGTGGAAGTCATGAACTGAATACAAACATAATCAGTAGTGGTTATTCTAGAGCCAATTTTTATGTAGAACATTTTATTGCAATATATTTGAAACTGCAACGTGTACTTTTATGAGGTTTACATGGACAGACATACGTCATAGACAATCGGACATTGCTCACAATATAATAATAAATAAAGATGAATTTGGGTTTTTAGATGCTAGAAGCATAAGGAGATAATTCTCCTTGTATTTTCATGGGTGCTGAAATTAATTTTTTATTTATAATTTTTAAGAGATTTTATTATGACTTGAAAAGTTGTAAAAAATATTTTTTCTTGCGAATAGCGAAACACAATTTCCTTTACATTATTTTACTTTTAAAAAGTATTGTAATAAAAAGTGCTTTTAATCATAACATACTTTTTACTTTGAAAATAATTATATGCAAAATTTTTATATAAAAGATATATGTTTTTGACACCATATTTATGATAACAAAATTGAGTTTAAATAACATTTTTAAAGTTTATGTAATTTTTTAATACCCTTCACCACAGGTGACAAGGGTATAATAAGTTTGTCATTCCATTTGTAATTTCTACAATATTCATTTGCGACCCCATAAAGTATATATATTCTGGATCCTTATAGATAGGGAAGTTGATTTAGCCACGTTCGTCTGTCCTTCTGTCAGTCTGTTGAAATCAAGTTTTCTCAGCCCCCCGATGTCGTACGGACCTGTTATTGGTATCAAACAATCAGAAACTTTCCCGAAATTCTTGTTATTGAAAATCAGCAAACAACATTTCAAAAAACATTTTTTTCTACACAAAAATTATTATATTTGTGTGTAAGACCTGCCTTTTGAGAAATTTCAAGAGGACAAATTTTTCATCAAACATTTTTTTTTTTAACAAAAATTATTATTATATTAATTATTGATTCATTATCACATATAAAAAATTTAATTTCTTTGAAAAATTTAAAACTGAACTTGAGCCAGAAAACTTAAAAGAAAAGATTATAATTAAAAATTATTATATATATGTGAAAGATATGCCTTTTTGGGAAATATGAAAAAAATTTGCTAATTGGCCCAGAATCAGCAAAGATATGGGCGAAAACCCCCCGAAAACTAAAACTGGACTAAAATTAATATCATAAAAATATCAAAATTTCTAAGCCTTAAAATACTTTTCGGATATGTAAATACGTACGTACATACATATGTATATATATATATACATGCATATAGACATAAATACATGTGGTGAAAGGTATATAAGATTTGGCACAGCCGAATATAGCGCTCTTACTTGTTTTGTTTCAAATAATTTATGGATTTATTAATATGCTTATCATAACACATATTAATTTATAATTCAATTATAATAAAATGCTAAAAAAGCTCATACTTCCGTGGCTCATACAAATGTAATTTACATAAAAATAAGTAAAAAGCAATTTAATGTACTAAATTTAGTAGCATTTTGAATGCAGTATTTGCCTTTTAAGGATCCTATTAAAGAATGTGATAAAATCTTTTTGAGTTGCAAAATTTAACAAACATCATAAATGATTTAAAGAATTACATGAATTTAAGAGTTTTTATATTGGATAACAATAAGGTATGTTTGTAGTCACGTAATGTGTGTAAGAATATACACAATGGGTGAAAGTGTCAAAAAAAAGTACTTAAATATAGATATACATACATATATTATTAGTTCATTCCAAAGTGCGTAAATTAATAGGAAAATAAACAAAATAAATACTCATTTAAATGCATTGAAAATTATAATAAAAAGTATTAGAAAAGAAAAAGGCATAAAACTGTAAACAAAATATTAAGCAGAGTGTCTTTGAATTATCAAGAATTTGGCGACAAGGAGATAATAAAATTAAAATAATAATCAAAACAAAAAATACATATATACTTACATAAATACGTAAGCTTATTTTAAATGTGCATACTTTTTCTTTTTAAGATACTGAGATGATACATATAGAAAGAATATTAAAAATAATACAAATGAATAAAAGAAGTAAATATCTACTAACAAATACACAATTACACAGTTGAACTTCTCAATCATACTTCTGCATGCCTTTATTAAATCAAATACAATAAAATAAGATACAATATCATGAAAGTAAAGATAAGTCTAAATGTGTTTATGCCAAACAATGAATGAATAAGAAAAAGTCGTGAGAAAAAACTTAATGGAAAAAATATATTAAAAAAACAGACAACATTTTGATATTAGGGGTAAACAATAGTTGAAACGAAATCGCAATAAAAAATATAAACCGAAAATGAGAAGAAAACAAATGTTTATTAATTTCATAAAACTTTTTCTTTAACTGCATAATACCATCTTAGATTGACAAACATACAAGTCCACCCATACTCATTTATGCATTTATAACATACATACAAATTAATATATTAACGGGTAACAGAGGGCTTAGGAAATTATGCAACAAAAATATTTTTTCAAAGTGTATATTATTTATTAATAAGTCCGTTAAAAATTTTATGAAAAAAGAAAATATATTGAAAATAAATTTTTTTTTTGAATTTTATAAGAACAGAATAATTAAAAATTTTTCCATAAGAAAACTTTGAATTAAAAAAAGAACTAAACGGAATTTTTCTGCATGTTTTGAAAAAGTTTATTGATGAGTTTATAAAAACTTTTCTTTTAAAGAAAAGTCTATTTAACGTATTGAAAATCTATATATTGATTTAAAATATAAATATAACGAACTTATTGTCGACTAATTTCTTTAGGCTGAAATTTTATTACAAATATTTAATAAAAAATATTTATCAACATTTTTCTGTGGGCGAAATTTTTTGTTAACAATTTCTGTAGAAAGATAATTTGTCGAACGGTTTGTGTAAACAAAATTGTCAGCAAAATATTTTTAGAGTAAAGAAAGCTTTTTTAAAGTTTTTGTAAAGAAAAAATCTAATCATGATTTTAATATTTTAACGAAATTCGTTAGATATTTTCTATAAAGACAAAATTTTTTTTATAAATTATATAAATACAAAAGTTTATTACGAGTTTCTATTTAAAAAAATTTTCAATAAATATATATTTTAATTTTCAATAAAAGTTTTTCTTTTAAATTTTCAATAACACTTTTTGTTTCAAAACTTTTTAATAAAAACTGTTTTATCAAAAATTTTGAATAAAAAATAAATATTTTTTCTATAAACAAATATTTTTCTTTTTAAAAATTTCTATTAATTTGTTTTTTTAATTTTCAAATATGTATTTGTTTTATTCAATTTTGTCGAAAATTTCAAAAATGTTTAATTTGGAAAAATATTCATATAGAAAATAGGGATGGGCAAACGCAAAAATAATATCGATATTTTTTTCAATATCGTTTCCGGTCTATATATATCGATTTGAAAATATCGATATTTTTCGTAAATTCATAAAATACAGGAAAAAAAAATTTTTATTAACAAAAAAATTTTTTTTTATTGAAATTTAACGGTTAACATAGAAACATTTAATACAAAAAACTATATACATATGTAGTTAAAATACAAAATAAAGCATTGTAAAAATGTAATTGAACCAGTATTTATCAGATACTGACATAAGGAGCTCCCTCTGTTTGATGTGTTCACCTTCCAAACGGCTGCTACTATCGAAGACACCTTTCTTGGTGTCTTCGATACTAGCAGCAAATTAAATATTTAAGGCAACTTCAGAAAGAACAGGCGTGAAGTGATGGACACTTTCAACTTCACATGGTTAACACTTTGTTAGAAATACGTTAAAAACAAAACAATGTAATTGACACATTATCCACAAGATGTATGCACAATAGAACAGCAAACGCCGAATGCAATTCAATATACAAATATTTAACACTAATTATTTGCGCACAGAGTTTGACAGTTACGGGTGTTGCTATAGACTTGCAAATATGATTGTGATTAAATTTGTCGCGCAGCTGCTGTCAATGCAAGGATTATAACATTCTATTCGATAAAAACTCTGACGAGAAGATTTTTTCCCAAATTAATAAAATAAAATATAAAACCAAAGTTAAAAAATATCGAAAAAAAAATTGCAAGAAAAATATTGATGTATCGATATATTGAAAAATAAAATTAAAAATTTTTTTATAAAAAAAGGAAAAAAAAATAAAAAATGTTCGTAAAAAAATATTACACAATTTATTTAAAAAGATAATAGTTATCCAAAAATGTTTGAACAACTGAATTTGTATTGAAATTCCTTAATTAATTTATTTTATAATAAAAAAAACTCACAAACAACCTTTTTGTTTAGATAGAACATATTCTAAAAAAAATCTGTAGGAAATTTTCTGTAAAAAGAAATATACATTTGTTAAAAACTTCTTCTATAGATTTTCGAAAATGTTCTTTAGAATATACTAATTTTAATTTATGCACATTAATGGTCTTCACTTTTTTCGGTCACACTGTAGCAAAAGGTAATTTTGTGTTTTTACAAACTTTTTTTTTTCGTTTGTCATTTCAAAAAATCACAAATATGCTTGACACGTGTGCAAAATAAAGCTGTAAGTGCTCATCATCCGTTCCAGAAAAACTACATACAAACAATCTAAATAAATAAAAAAAGGAAGCCAAAAAGGAAACGTTGCAAATTAAAATTTATTGTATGAGTTTTGTGTTTTAATAAGTTGGAATTCTTTTTTAGATGACCATCTAATAAACAACATTAAATCCGTGTCCATATGAGTATGTGTTAATGTACAAACACACACATACAAACATTCATACATCTGTGTGTATAAATATAAAGAGAAACCAATTAAGCTTGTTTATAACTGAGCAAGAAGCAATGCTAAACATAAAAGTCAGATACGGTATAAAAGCAGAATCTTTCAATTTACAAGCGTATACACACGCTAAGTTATTTAAGGACATCAAAGGTTTCTATGGCATAAAGTAAGATTAAAACAACTACTTAATTTGGTTGTAGACAAAGATGTTGCAATTTTATTTATATTAAATACTGATGAAGTTGAACATGGGGCATTTGATAGACAGTTTATGTATGCAGGTGTGCAAAATAGTTTTTATGGTGAAGTTCTGTCTATTAGATTTTATTTTATAAGAGGACTTTCTTAACATGGCTACAGTTTAATATATCAATTGCAATATGTAATAGTTTTATTAAATTTGTTTTATAGACCCACCGATGACAGGGTAAATAAATTGAAATATGTTAGAGAAGAAATTAAAGTGCAAAATGCAAAGGATTAATGCTTCAGAATCTATGTTGGTTTAAACTATTGATTCAAAATTTTAAAGAGTTATTTTAAGTTTAACGATTTTTAAATTTATTTGTAAAAATTAGCGGCTTTTGGTCTGATCATTATACCGGCCTTCAATTAAAAGACTAATGATTATGCTACCTTTGCACAGTTAATATACTGCGGCCGTTTAAATTCGCAGTGGCCAGGTTAGACTATTAAATGGAATCTGAGATTTTTTTTCTTTTTACGGTGACCATATTCTTTCAACTTAAATACAGAACAAGGAAAAATGTATAATAATTGCTATCTAACGCTTTTCTGCAAATTTATTATTCTGATTCCTTATGTTTTTTTAATATTTCTAAAGATATTGGCCCGTATTCATAGTTATGAACTAAAATCGGTTCTTTTTGAAAACGACTTTAAATTAAAAACCTATTATTAACTCTTCTGCTATTATAGTCAAAAATAAAGTATGTTTTAAATTAAACCAGCTATAAATGGCTGAGTCCTCAAATCGTAAAATGTTTTCATACAAATTGTAACAAAATATGAGCAGGTGGGAACTCTATTCAGCTGATTTTGTATAATGTTGACGAATGAAACAAAAAAGGTAAAAAAAGAAATGCTAAAAAATTAAAAAAATTTATAATATTTTTTTTTATTGGAAAGAAAAAAATTAAAAAGCAATATTTTAAGGACTTATTTGCCTATAAATTATACTTTATAAATCTTAAAGTATACTTTTTTTACAACTATGATTAGATGCCAAGAGCTAGATCATTAAATTATGTAGTATCAACATGTTTAATTATTTTTTATTATTATTTTCATTAATAATAACTAAACTAAGTTCAACCATCTTCCCATGTGGGAACTTCACACAAAAGAACCCATTTTAGTACTTCAACTCATTGATAAACTGCATCGCAAAGTAGATTTAAAGAGGTAATAGCGTCGTTATAATAAATATAGCAAAACAAAAAACCGCAATAAAGTTGTTGTTGTTGCAAAAGAGCTTTAACAGTGTCAAAATTATTGCTGCCAACTGTTTTGGTAAACAAAATAAAACAACAATTTTTTTCTTTTAATTTTTCGTTAATTCTTACAATATTTTTAGCCCCAGATTGCACTGGGCTACCTAAATATACTTGCACGTTGTCTACGCACATACATGTAAACTTTAAAAAATGAGAGTTAAATTGGCAAATCATTTGCATATATTGAAAAAAGGAGTGGTCCAAGAATTGACCCTTGTGGCACTCCTCTAGATACTCTTAACGGCACAGAATGATCATTATTCGTGTAAACAAATTGCCAATGGTCAGTTAAATAAGATCAGAAAGTTTAAAGAAATTTTCAAGCTTCATGATAAATGAAGCATGGCCGACTGTATCAAATGCCTTTGAGTGATCAAGAAGAATAAAAAAATTTTATTTACCATCATCTAGTTTGCGTCAAATGTTTTCCAAAATATCAAATAAGGCAGAAACACAGCTCTGGCCTGAATGAAATCCAGATTACTTTTCAGACAATAAATACATCTTCTGGATGAATGAAGACATTTGTTAAAACAGAATTTTCTCTAAAACCTTCGATAAATAACACAAAATATCTATTGGCCTAAATTCTGAGTCCGTGCTTGGCAATGGTATTATTTCTGCATTCTTCCAATTAGATGGAAGGGTACATGTCATTATTATGGTGTTAAATAAATGTATAACGTATGCTTATAGCAGTGGTAGCAGTGATTTTACAAACTTTGGGTGCAACCTATTAAAGAATGAAAGGACATTGGACTGGCTAACACAGGAAAATTCAAGTGTTTCAATATTATTGTTAAAAACTAATGTTGAAAAATAGTGAAAATTTGTATTTATTGGTGTAGAAGGGATGTTCAAAAAAGCTCTTCGGCATCTATTTGATAGTTATTCTTATTCTCATCTCTACCAACACCAATCTCTTGAATGTATCTCCATGTTTTCTTAGTACCTCTTGCAGAACCAAAACGCCTAGAATAATACTCAGTCTTTGCAGCTCTGACGCTAAAATTAATAGCTCTTCTAGCATTTCTAAACTCTATTTTAAGTCCCGAAGTTCTAAATCGTTTACACCTAAGGTATGCTACATTCCTTTTATGTATTAGGAGCTAGATGTCAAAAGAAAAAAACAAGTCTTTAAACATTTCTAGTATAAACCATATTTGCTATTTAAAAAAAGTTTTATAACCAAAAAAAAATGTGTCTCTGATTTTATTATTTAATGGCCCAGCCTATTTTAAAATATGCTTACGTTTTCATACCCTCTGCCACCAAAAGAGATAAAAGGCTCTTCTTCGTTCTTCTTATATTATAAAATTCTTGTATATTGTAAAGAAAAAAAAAATTTGTACAAACTTATATGTATGTATACAGTTTTGAAGTACCTTTTTACTTAATAGTTATATATTACGTATACGTACAGAGGTACGTTACAACAACTAACTGCCTGGCCCACAAATGCGAACGATATTTTCGTTTCGAATAAATATATTTCAAACAAAAAGTTTAAATTTGTTTTTGTTTGATATATATTTATTCGAAACGAAAATATCGTTCGCATTTGTGGGCCAGGCAGTAAATGAGTTTTTACCCATATGTTTTTTTACAACCCAAGTAACACCGTTTGACTTTTTAACGGCTCAAATGGTCGAATTTGATAAAAACTCTTGCCAGCTTAGTCATTTGGGTCGGATTTAATACATTTTTGTAATATTTTTGGTCGCTAGATTTTTAATAAGTCTACTGACCAAGCTATGTTCACATATGATATTGATCTCACATACTTTTTTTTTATGCTAAACACTTGGTATGGAGTGCTTCATATGTATATAGAAATTACGTTTTCCTTTTTTTATTTCCATCAGCATTTAATAAACATTTTCCCTATGACTAAAAAGAAGAGAGGAGAAAGTTAAAATTATTAAAAGAATTTACATATGCTAATATCACTTCTTTGCTTCAAACCATAATGGTTGGCTTTGTTCTAAAACATACTATAGTTAGCGTTGCTCATCACCAACCATTTGTTGTTAGTGGCGGTAAATTGTTGTTATTATTGTTACCGCATTAAGTTCTAAAGAGTCGTAGCTCGTAGTTTGTATGTGTGTGTGTTTGTTTTTAAAAGGCAACGTACTCAATAGAATCTACAACTTCAGTATAAAGTATTTAGCAGATTGTTGATTTTTCTTTCTCTGTGTATTTCTTGTTTATCAACTTAATACTTCGACAGTTGTTGCTTTTGCTTTATGCAGTGCAGACGAGACTTGCTGCTAATGGAGGGCCAACTAAGATAAGATTTTGAAAATTTTAATTTTGAAAAATTTCTTTCCATTTGTTTATTTTTAAATGACAAAGTAGGAAAAAATGTTAATAGTTTTTAGCGAAAAAATTTAGCAACACATATTTTATCTGAAATAATTTTAATTGAAATTACACTAAAATTTTTAAACACAAAACGTATTAAACATATAAATGTTTTTGCATTTATACAGGGGACAATCCGCATAGGGGAAATAACTTGATTTTACAGCTTAAACACAGGGTCAAGAAATTTAGCTTTTTGTTTTTAAGCGATAACTGTTAGAAAAGCTGCTTGTGTTATTACAAACAAACGAGATACTTTGTTTATTGTAAAAGAAATGTAAATTTTGCGTAAACCATTTTCTTATGTTTATGTTCTATTTTATTTTGGCTTTCTGAAGATGTGAGCGTATACCGATAATATTGGGATATTTTCAATCAAAGTTTAGATTTTTTAATTTAAATTTAGAATTTTGTTTTCAAAAAAA
>NDXZ01049349.1:0-16580 GCA_003055125.1 Paykullia maculata
AGATTTTACTGGTTTTCAATAGCAAACATCTCAGGAGACTTTCTGATTGTTTGATACCAATAACGCGTCCACTGATTCTGGACCAATTAGTAATTTTTTGTTTAAATTTCCCAAAAGGCATGTCTTGATCACACAAATATAATAATTTCTGTGTAAAAAAAAAATTTTTTTTTTTTTGCTTATAACTCGTCGGCTTTTGGTGATTTTCAATAGCAAGAATCTCCGGGAAATTTCTGATTGTTTGATACCAATAACGCGTCCGTACGACATCGGGGGCTGCGACAAATTGATTTCAACAGACTGACATGGCTAAATCGACAGATTATATACTTTATAGGGTCGCAAATGAATATTGTAGAAATTACAAACCTATATATACACTTGTCACCTGGGGTAAAGGGTAAAACATTGGCGTTTAATAGCCAAAAACTTCCTTCTTATCCAATAGTCCTGCAATAACCAAGAACGACGCTAACATACAACTTTTACGCTGTTAATTTTAAATTAACTGATTTGCATTTATTCATTATTATACCCTTCACCAGAGGTGACAAGGGTATATATAAGTTTGTCATTCCGTTTGTAATTTCTACAATATAAATTTGCGACCCCATTAAGTATATATATTCTGAATCCTTATAGATAGGGAAGTCGATTGAGTCATGTCCGTCTGTCTGTCTGTCCGTCTGTTGAAATCAGCACTCCGATGTCGTATGGACGCGGACAATCAGAAATTCTCCTGAAATGTTTGCTATTGAAAACCAGTAAAATCACTTAATAACTGACCGAGATATAAGCCAAAAAAAACCACTACTGTCTGTTGAAATCAAGTTTTCTCAGCCCACCGATGTTGTACGGACGCGTTATTGGTATCAAACGATCAAAAATTAGACATGCCTTTTGAGAAATAAAAAAAATAACAAAATTTTCGAGATATAAGAAAAAAAAAATTTTTTTTTACGTAAATACACGTAGTGAATGGTATATAAGATTTGGCACAGCCAATTATAGCGCTCTTACTTGTTTTTTAATTTATTTTATCAGATCACTCGACAAACTAATCTGTAAAAAGCCAATAAAACAATAAAAAAAAAACTTAATTTACATAGAAATAGAGCACAAGTTCAGCGGTTCCATATTATTTTTATTTGAATAATTTTTACAACTTTTGTATGTCACGCATTTTTTATTTTAAAATAAAGTCTGGACTCGTTTTAAAAGCACAATGAAAAAATTGCTAAAACCTTTTATTAGACAACAAACTCTTTTTCTACAGTCCGAATGTTTAAGCATTTGTTATTTAACTTAGAGAATATGAAAAAAAAATAAACGAAATGATGTTATTAACCTTTGCGTTTCTATTCATATGTACATTCATACATACAAACATACTAATATATGTAGATCTTTTTAGATCATTACGAATAGTTTTTGAGTTATAACATACACTCAAAGTATTATGTTAGTAAAATTAACTGGATATGTAAAAAATGGTTATTCATTTTAAAATCGGTCAACTAGTTTTTTCATTTAGAACAATTGGAAAATTCGTTGATGTTTAAACACTTACTTAAGCGAATTTTAAATAAACAGTTTGTTTTGTCGTTTTTAATGTCAAAACAAACAAACCAAAATAGTGTAAAAATAAATAATTTCACACTAAATTTTAATTTTTTTAATCTGGCTTAAGTAAAGAAACGAGTTTTATCCTTAAAATTAAAAATCCGATATTGACAGCGGGTTGGGTTTTGTTATTATTGAAAATTAATGCCATTTAAGCTATTTTTATATCAATCTAGCGATTATTACTTTAAGTTTTGCGATTTTCTCACTATTTCATTTTTATTTGGTTAAATTTTGTTTAAAAGTTAAGTTAACATTACTGTTCATGACACAATTTTACGCTCTTATTTAGGTAGGTCACTTCGGCGTAAATACTAGACGCCATTGAACGCAACGCTCTACGCTCTAATTTAGGTTAGACGGTAACAAAGCTAAACGTCATTTAATTGTTGTCTACTAATAAATACTAGTGGTTTGACATTTTAATGAAATTTAACTGATAATTTTAACTTCGATTGAAAATCAATATTTGTGGGTAGTTTTGTTTCGAGCCAGTTACAAAACATAACTGTTTCTTCTTTAAAAAATGTCCAAGAAATACTTTTTAAATAATTAATAGATGTAACAATATTCTGAGTGTAATTTTATTCTACAGGGTGATTAATAAAACACGCTGCATACATATAAAATATAACATCCTATTTCTACGTACATATGAAAGTAAACTATGCCATATCGTATTTAATTTTTAAATTATTTAGAATTATGTAATAAAAATGAAGAATTGGAATGATGAAACATTTGCTGCTTTACCAGCTGTCATTTGATCAATGTAAGCATATTGATAAGCAATTTATCGCTGCAGACAATTCTGCACAAACTTTTAAACCTATTTTTTTATAAATTTATTATCAATTATTCATAATTAATTTTAATATTTATACAAAATTTGTTTTATAAATCTTTAATTAATTTAAAAATTGTTTTTAAATAGACCGTTAAACTGAAAGTTAATTTAACCACTCGGATTTAATGATCCGCTTGAAATGTTGCCAGACGATTTTAAAAATGGTGGAAGAAAACGAAAGGGCAAGAAAGTGTAGAAATTATATTTCAGTACTTTTTGGGGCCTCTTTGCAACTTCTAAACCAATAAACATAAAAAAATAATTTAAACGGCGATCGTCACCCCTAAAAAATTTGGAAATTCAAACTTAAATTCCTCCTTTTTTTGGTACTCCACTACACTTTTCTGGTACTTTTTTAAAATAAAATATTTTTGTGAATTTTAGAATAGAATTCATGTTACGGTCTACTTTAGCTTCTACAAAAAATTTTGACATTTGAATAGGGATTAAAAAAGTACCAAAAAGGGGGGAAAACCGAGAAATTGCCTTTAATAGTAAATTACTGGGCCAACTTGGGTAAAATTTGCATCACGGGTTCCTCAGACATGAATTTCACAATTATAACAAATTGAAAAACATTAATAACGGGATTAAAAAGGGGGAGTTTTTAGGTAACCGGAAAGCGAAAAAGTACTTTTCCACTTTAAGGGTACTTCTTTACATTTTTGAGCTTATGAAATGGAAAATTATGGTCTATTGATCCTGAATGAGATAGAAAATCATAAAGGGGGACGAAAAATACTTTTAAGCCTAAGAGTCACATGCGCATGTTGCTTTTTACATTTCGTCTACTATAGACTTTACATATTTTATGGTACTGTTGTATGTTTTTGAGTTTAGGAATCTAGAAATGCAAAATTAGGGAATATCAATTTAGATTGAGATAAGTAATGATATGGGGGGACAAGATCGAAGTTTTTTTTTCAACAATAAACTAAGATGCATTAAAATAATTAATAACATGATTAATAAACTCCGGTTATGGAGACGTGGGATTAAGTGGGTATAATTTTTTTAGTATAGTGAAGGTTAATATAAAACAAAACTGAATCAAATAGTGCCAACCTATGTCTAAATATTTCTTTTAATTTGTGTTGGTAAAATAATCAAAAAAAAAAAAGATTGCCAGTTAAATATGTACATATGTATGTATGTTACGTTATGTTAAGAAAATATTGAAAAATGCGCTAACGAAGTAGCGGGTACAAGCTAAATACAACAAAATAAATTACAAAAATAAAGTTATTTGTGTTTCCTTATTTCATCAAGTCACCCTGTAAAAACATTTCAAACTACATAATTTTGTTTGAAAGTCGTTCACACTTCTTGCAATTCATTCATTTCTCTTTGGTGGTGTGTTTATTGTTTTTATGGTTTTATTATTATTCTTTAATTTTTTGGTATCGTTAAGCCACATGTGTTTTTTAATTTTTTAAATGGCCCTAACCAGCTGGTTGCTGATTTCTTATTTGTTACCAACAGTTGCATTTTATTCCCCCTTTTTTATTGTTTATTTTTTATCACCACTTGATTTACATTTTATTTACGGATTTCTTAATTCTTAAATATAAATTCTATGTATTTTCTATTCAAATGCAATAACTTTTTATGATAATGTTGGTTAGACTTGTCTAAGCTGTTGTTGTTGCGTCCCTTAAACAAGATTTGAATTGATTAATCTTGGTCTATAAAAAAAAGTTTTCTTTCTGCTGACAAATCTGTTAGACGTTGTTAAAGGAAATTCAAATTGTATAAGATGTGGAATAGCGTTATTACGTTATAGAAGTAGTCAAAATGAATTTGTTAAATTTAATTATAATCTATGTTAAGTCTTCGTCTTTTTACCCGTACCCCAACAATATAAGCTTCGTTTGCGTTTGTTAATATTAAAATTCAGGTTATGTATTTGCCACAATATGTAATCGACTTTAATTCTATATAGGTAAGTACATATGTACATACATTTGAAAAACTGCAGGTACTTAATATTTTGTATTATTATAAATTTCGTACTGTAAACAAATTTAAATTGTTATTGGTTTATTTGTCACCTTTAGACCTAAGTGCTAACATTTCTATATACATATTTTTATATCCACAATTAGTTAGTCAATCTGTGTTAAAGACTAAAAAATGCTTTTAAGTTTTCAGCATTTTGGGATAATATTGATAACTTTAGGGACCAAATTTTATTTCACTCAAAATTGCCCGAATTAGCTTAAAATATTTCGAAACACAGTGAGTAATTGTTATCGAAAATTGATTTATAGGTACCTATAAACCTATTTTTTTAGGTCTTATTTGAACGGCCAAACTTATTAAAAGTCACAGTTTTATCGCCAGAATTAGGCTGAGATCGTAATTTTTAGATTTCAATTATTTTTGTTTGTTTTGAAATATAAAAGTTTCATAAGGAATGTCTTTGAATTAAAACAAAAAATTAACTTACCGCAATTATAAAAGTGTGAATGAAATAAAAATTAAAACGATCTTGGAAAGTATCTTGTTTTGATCTAAAATAGAGAATTTACAAAATAATAAACCATTAGAAAACCAACAATATTTAAAATCTGCTTTATTTCTCACCTCATCGCTTTTTTTTCACATCCAAATTATCAATATTATTCCCAATTTCTATGGCATTTTGTGTATTCTTGCCACGAAAACCGGTGCAAAAAATCGAGAGGCTTGTTAATTACTATAAATTTAAATAAATAAATTAAAATCAGTTATAGCTGTAACAAATTAAACAGGAATACGTAGTTAAGGAAACAAACAAATAAAACAAATTTTATTAAAAAAAAAAACAATAAAACTAAAAAGAAATCTATCATTTCAAAAACCCTTCTCCTTTTATCGGCAGTAACATACCCAAACTTTTAAATATTGAAATTTTATCTAGTTATAAGCCGTTGAACTTCTATCTGGATGATCAGCTTCCTTTTAAGAATTATTTATATGCAAATTAAAAATTAGAAAGAAGCTGTTTTGCCAATATTTCTTTACGGCATTGAGATATGTTAACTTGTCCACAACAGTTACAAACATTGATAAACAAGATATAATTTTAATATGATTTATTTATAAACTGCAATTTAATGCACGTTTAGAGGATTTTTAGGGTTGTATTTTATAGATTTTATAGATCTCATTTGATTATCTTAATAAAATAATGAATTCTTAACTATATCATGAGTTCTAAGTAAATAAATATAATTTATTTAAAATAAAATATTCTTTCCGGAAATACCGGGAACACAATTTTTTTATTCCCGTTTCCCGGAAAGTTAAAAAGTCCGGAAAATCCCAAACCCTAGTATGTATACATATTTGTATGTACATACATACATACATACATATAAACATATAAATATAAAGACAACGAAGTTTTAATTTTCTTACCTCTTTCTTTTGTCCCTTTTACGTCGTGCGTCTTTAAAAAATCATCTATCAAAACAGTTTTGTCCTCGCTCCCAAGCGTAGGAGGATCCTTTGCTCAATACATACATACATATGTATATACGTTTTTTTTTCATAAAATCTTAATAAACTCATCTGCTAAGCGAGTCTACTTTTCTACATCATTTTAAACATGTCAGATTTTTAGGTTTGATAGGTATTAATAGGAATTTTAACAGCAATAAGTGTTTTCTTCTAACAGTAAATTTTGGCGCCATTTTATATTTGACTAAGCTAAAGATTTTTTTCATTTTCTACTGGGTCCCTTGCGGACTACAAACGTTTATAGTCTTTGAACTAATAAGAAACCATATCATGATAACCTTTTTTAATTTAAATCTTCCATTCAGAGCTTTCTGATATTAAAAATGTATCTCAATAACAGTACCAAGTCAAAAGAAAACATGTAAAAATGCTTTCATGTAAACTCAATTATCACTTCTAAATATGCACTGGTAAAAAATACATATATAAAATCTTTAAATATCAACAAACATTTTAAATTATAAGGAAAATTTTTCAGTTTTAATTTAACTTCATTTTTCACTTTTAAATATTGAAATCACGGACTGCATTCTCTGATTTAAATAAATATTACCTACACTGAATATTAAGAATAATAAAATGATGCTAGATGAGTTGAAAAGTAGATTATGGTTTGCGTTGCCAACTTTTTTAAAACATTTTCCACCAGTGAACAAACACCTTGCCACAAACTTTATTTCCAAGGCGCATAAATACCAGGTGGTGTCGAAAAACCAGCTGATCTACTTTATTTTTGTTTAATTACGAAATTTATCTGTCAAAAGTTGTTTATATTTATAGCTCCCGCAAAAAACTAAAACAACAAAAATTTGCCTTGATTCACTTGACATCTCAACAACGAAAAAACAACAAACTTCGATTAGAAAAAGAGTGCTGACGATGAAATCGTAGCTGTTTTCGAATTGCATTCCCCTCGGCTAATATCAAATGGGAAACTATATTTCTAAATAAAATTAACATTCTCAAAATATCACAGTTTTAAATATGTATATATGAACTTTAAGCCAAAATAAATATTATTAATAAATATTTTTATATGACTGACTATTGAGGTTCTTTGTTTGTTCTGGCAACACTACTATTACCAACTTTATTTTTTTAAAGTGTTGTCAGAGAGCAAAGAAAAAATCCCAAAACAACTGTCAAAATTTTCTGATTACAAGAGAAAACAAAAGATTTTTGTACATGAGGAAGTGAAAACTTTTGTTGCAGAATATAAGAGGAAAAGGATATAATTAATAAAAGTTATAAAAGATCAATAACAAAATGTCGAATAGAAAAGTTAAAATAGCTATGCGAACAATAAGATAAACCATTGAAACAAGCCACAAAGAAAAAGGCGTCATATGAATGAACAGAAAACGAAAAGTTTGACAAGGAGGACATTTTTTAGTAAAAAAAATAAAAAAGAAAATTTGCCGACGCATACTAATAGTGGTGAGACAAAAGAAAACTTAATTGGAAAAAAGACGTTTATTAAACAAGGTGTTTTGTAAAACCGAGCATCTATGGAAAACTTGACCAAATTTGCTGCTTCTTCTGAGGCTTCAAACTGTAAACGAGATTCTATAGCTATAAGTTGTGGTCTGGGTGCTTCTGCTGGTGCCGTGGGTGGTGCATGTGGAACGACCGGTGTTGTTAGCACTCCACCGGTTTCCGCCCACACCACTACTTGGTTGGCCGCATTACATGTCAATAACAATAATAATTCGGAGAAATCTTTTTCCGATAAGGAACTGCACAAAAGTAATATTAAACCTACAAATAACCTCAACACGACCACAACAAACACTCCGTGGCAATGTGATAGCTGTGATACTTATCAAAAGAGTGGTGCATCATCAAATGCGTCCTCTACCCTGCCAAGAGTAATACTACATGAAGAGGACGAAGGAGGCGGTGATACTCTACAAACACTTGAAAAGGTGGGGTTGGGTTTATAATAATAAAATATTTTGTGTCTCAAGATATAGGTAAAATGACTAATGAGTTTTGAAATGATTTTTCTATGGAAACGGTCTTATCAACATTTATTCTTAGGAAAATGTTTAAAGACACTGGTTTGTTACAAAAAGAGTTTTTTTTTTTTGTTACATTTTACTTTAAAATTTAATCTTTTAACAAACAAAACATTGTTAAACCATGTTATTGTTAAAGAAAGTTGTTTCATACAATTTGTTTTATTTAATTTATTATGTTAACTTAGTATAGGTGGTTACATATATTGATTTTTTTTTCAAAGAGCGTGTTATAAAATCAATTTTAAAGCAGAAAAATTACAAAAATATAAATCTTTAACAGAAAGCAATAGAAATTAATGTTCTAATGAATTGAATTAAAAGTCAAAAAAATTGATTTCCAAACAAACATTTTCATTAATAGATAAAAGAGTGCTAAACAACAATTGTACTATAATCAATTGCGCTTTGAATGATTTTTTTTTAATATCTATAAGATTTGTATTTTAATTAATTTTCTTTTAAATTATTGTTCAAATTTCTACTGAAAATGTTTGTTAAAAAAGTATTTTTAATTATTATCAAATATTTAATACATGGTAATTTTCAAAAACAACAACAATTCTCATTAAAATGTTGTTCAACAACGGCTAAACAAATTGTTAATCCACATTTTGACATTTCTATAAGTGTCGCGTTTAACTTGTGGGGCTTCCACAAGAAGCTAAATCATATTTTTAAACATATTACTTTCTTGTATGTTACGCGCTAAAATATAACCAAGTTTTTGCAAACTGCGACAGTCTTCAACTCAATATCTCGAATGAAGCTAATATGTATTTGGTTTGCATTTTATTGTATTTAATCCGTGCTAAAACCGATTTCAATACCAAGTTGAAAAGGAAGTGAAAATCATACCTTTTTAAGCAGCCAAAATCGACTTTCGCCCACAATTTTGTCCAACAACAAAAAACTTCTTTTTCCAGACGATTATTTCCTAACAATTTTAAAAGTTGTGTTTAGTAGATTTTCTTGCTGCTTTAAGGTTTTTTATAAAGCTTTTGTATATAACAGTTTTCTTTAAAGGAAAAATTTCGAGTATAAAAGATTTTTTATGGAAAAACTTCTAAAACTAATATTTGCAAAAAAGAAAAATAGTCTGTCTACAAGCAGTTAGTGTTAATTTTATTCGATGATTAATTGCGTATCAGAGGTTATTAATTCTTTATTGCTTTCTTCTTTGTCCAGGTTCCTTTATCATATAATGGCTCCACTTCAGCTTCAGCAGCCGGTGATGTTGTTGATTTACCAACAGCTCTAGCTACTGCCACAGCTTCCTTTACACAAACAGAGACTGATTACGTTGCTTATGATATGTGTGGTGCCGTTTCGTTATCTCCCCCATTGCTGGAGGATCATTTTGTAATATCTGCTACGGGTGGAGCCGGCATTGGTGGCGGTCATTCAAACCGTACTTCCCTAAATAATTCCACCGAAAATCTTAGTTATATAAGTGATAACTTTTCCGGCGATGATCTCATTCTGCTCGCGGAAGACATCGATGTAGAAGCTGATGAACTATCCATGAACTCCGATGACTGTATTTATGCCTATAGGGGCGAGGGAGCCGATTTCGATTTGCATTTGCCACCCTTAGCTGGTGTAGGTGGTAACTTTGGTTTACAACATGGCGTCAGTGTAGCTGAAGAAGAAACTGATTTCCTAGAAATGGATTTCGAGCCGGATCCTTTGTCAGAATTGGAATACAATCAGGCCCAGAGAAATTGTTCTGTATCCGATTCTAATGATCAGTATTTTTTGCAAAGAGATGCTTGTCATTTGGTAACACCCACACAAAGGCATCAACTGTTTTCATCGCCCATAGATGATTTGCCGCAAGCACCCAAAGCTTTGCAGACGCAATCACTATTAACAAAAAATTTTGCACGTATTACTTTACATTTGGATCAAATACAAAAAGCCTATAATGACGATTTAAAAGATGACACTAGAGAACGTTTAAACTCGGCCTTGGAGTCGCGTCCCTTAGAAGAAGAGTTTGCTAGTGATGGTTTAGCGGCCGATACCAGTCATTCGCTGCCAAATACTTTACACGAACACTTTACTAATAGATGCAATTCCGAATCGGCTGTGGTCAATTCCACGAAGGATGGCACTTTAGCGGCACCAATGCAAACACTAACACACAAGTCGCCCTCTAAAATAACCGGAGCCAAACCAAAGCGCTTATCCACGTTTTCCTCAACTTCGTCAACCTCTTCGAAAAACTCTTCTAAATCGCGCAACTCTTTACGATCGGCTTTCCCAACTGCCACTTCCGGTACTAGCTGTAGTTACGATGAACGCAGCGTTAGTTGTTCGGAATTTCGCACAGAACGTGATTTATCGGCCAACATAGCTGTTAACAATTCTAAGCAGCCTTTACTTTCCTCCGCTCCACATACTGCACCTTCAACAGCGGCCATTTTAAATGCGGAATTCAATGCTTTTAAGGATGAGACATGTTTGGATTGTTTGGAAAAAGAATTTCTAGCCAATACCATTGGCAAAGCTGTGGATCCGCTCGGCTGTTTAAAATGTCGCAAACGTTTGGGTCATCTTTCGCTTTACAATACCACACACTCGTCAGTTGATCATTCAAAATTTCGTAGAAGTGCTTCGCCCACTACAACATTTTTCTTTAACGATCAACCTTCTTCTACATCTAGGCTGTTTTCCTGTGAGTTTCTTAATTCTCAGGCTCGTAAAAGGCAGGAATGGGATTGTTATTTACACGAAAATAAAGTATCCGAAGTACTGGCAAATGCAAAAACCCCTGAATCGACAACATCGATTGTGGCAGCAACAAAAACACAGCCTACAAAGGCTGCAATGGATATCAAGGATTTAAACCAAAGTTTAATGACTATAGAATCAAAGGTTAGTAAAAAATATTTACACATATTTCTTGCTATAGGAAAAACTTTTATACAATTTTTTTTTCTTTAGCTGTTGAAAAACCTTAAACCTCCTGATCTTGGTAGAGTAACGGTGCCCACATTAGGTTTAACTGAAACTTTCCTTATACAGGCATTGGTATGTAATAAATATGATTCTATGATTTCAAAACTTATTATTTTTTTAAACATCATAGGACAAGCTACAAATCACGTACAATGCAGAGCTTTTAAGGAAATTTTTCAATGCTGAATATGTCAGCAGTTCCTCCACAAACATTACAAAAACTTTAAAAGAATTTAAAAATCTTAAAGATTTTCTTATTTATGTTTCCAAGAGACAATGCAACCATTTAAAGTTACAGAGGATAATAGAAAAAGCAACACAAAAACAAATTTTAGTGCAATTTAAAAAGGTCAGTGTTAAGAAATATTTTTTTTTTTACATTGAAATATTGAATTAAAAATGATTTTTATTGTTTTTGTTTTTGAAAGAACCTTACTATAACCGATATGGAAATGGTTACCGTAAGAGTCTCAGAAATATTATATTATTGGTCTCAATATAAAAATTTGGAAATTCTTAAAGAAATGGATAAACGTTATCAAGATACCAATATTATAGGTAAATATTAATAGTGTTGAAACAGAACAAAACAAAACGAAACAAAACTAAATGAAATATTTATTATTAAAAACTTTACAGGCAAAATTGCAAATATTGTGCGACAAGCTCATCAACGCTCATCATGTTCATCACGTCGACCCTTACCAGAGTTTATTTCCATACCACAGTATTATCCCAGTGGTTTTCTTACATTAACAAAACAATGCTAAACACCCACTCATACACACGAACAAAAATACAAGCAAAAATAATAATTTAATATACAATACTAGTATTTAGTTAATAGTACAGCTTAGGAATCTTCATTATATTAATAAAATTTATTTAAAAAAATCAAATCAAACAAATCGAACACACTTTGTAGCACAATTTCAATGGGTGTGTTTAATTTAAATTAAGTGTTGTAACAACAATTATAACTAAGAAAAACTTAAAAAATAATAATTTACATATATAAATATGTATGTATAAACAGCTTTGGCTGTAGTTAATAAAACAACATTATTTAGAAACAGCAACTGTTTTTTTTGGTAGCTTTTTTCTAATTCATACAAAAAATTGTGTAAATGTACAAATTTCTCTAGTGAAGCCTATACATTACAACAACGAACTAAATGATTGTGGCAATGTTTATTTATTTATTTCAAAGTAATACCAAAAGCCACTTTAGGCCAATAATTTTATATATTACAAAGCAGAGTTCATAATGAAATACGAATACATATATCTATAAATTGTCTCAATTCGTATACAAAATAAATAACATTTCTTGCAGTATTTCAACTCACTTCGATTCATTTAATTTACCCACATTGATTCCCACACCAAGAAAAAGAAATTTAAAAGAAAAAAATATTTTGTTTAAGCTGATCCCAGCACCGATTAAGAATAATGTTTATGTACAATTGTCTCTTCTTAGCTCAGGCTAACGTGAATAAAAAAAGTAAATTCACAATTGCGAAAACTCACGCCCGCCAATAGTTATAGTGCATTTATTTGTTAATTAAATATCCCAGAAAATTGAAAATTGCTTTAATGAGTTGTGGGTTGGTTAATTGCCAGCAGTTTTATATTTGTTTATACATTTTATTTATTTACTTTTTTATGTATATAAAAACAAAATAATCTTAAATTAAGAACAAATTTATTCCTAATATGTTATACAAACAGTTATATTTTTTCAATATAACAGAATTTTAACAAAATTAAAAATCCTCAATAACGTCTACCACCGCCAGAATAACTGCCAGGCGGTGGTGGCTGATAGTAGCCACCACCACCTCTACTAGGAGTTGGGGTATTTGTTTCAACACCGGGTGGTGGAGGTGGTGGTGCATTAGCACCCAACGAAACATTCTGTGGCATAGGCGGCGGTGCAGTGGCATAGTGTGAAGGGCCACCATATTGTGGAAGCGAACCATAGGGCATTATAGGCGGTGGCGGTAGGGGTGGAGGTATTACGGCAGATCCCGAAGAAGTACTCTGTACTGTGGGAACGGCCGAATGGCCATAGCCGCCGCCTGGAGGTGGAGGTGGTGCTACTGTTTGATACATTGCATGCATTGGATGACTGGACATTGTTGACGGGGCCGGGTAGACATGATGATGGGCATGATGATAACTCGTCGTTGCCGTAGCAGCATGTGTTGAGACTGGATGTTCTATGGGCGTGGGTGCTGGTACAGTTGTTGCTGTAGCTGGTCCTGACGAGATGGTTTTAATACATTGAATATTATTAGGTTCACTAGTGCTAGATGTAGAGGAATTTGAATTTGTTACAGTAGTGTTTTTCGTCTTGCCTGCTGGAGAACCTGACTGATTTGGAATTGGCAATGGTTTCATGGGTGTTGGACTGTCAGCTCGACTTGGTGGTTTTTGAGGTGGACTATTGGTTTCCATTGTATCATTTGAATTTGATTGATACAAGTCCAAGACTTGATGACAAATATCTTCTAAGATATCCATTGTTACGTCAGAAACAAACATATCCCACCAACGGCTATGGTGTGGCTGTCTACCTATCCAATCGACAATCGTAAATTTGCTTAGTTTAGAGGCTAGATATATAAGAGCTACTGCTATGATTTCTGGTTCCCATTGTAGACACACTACAGTGCTAAGGGAATCATTAACGAAATTCCAGGCCATTTGTACCATTTTCTGAAGTTTTTGTTGATCGCCTTTAAAACATTTGGCATAGCGCAACAGAAACGAATACGGATGTTCGACTTGTAAATCAAACTTAATAGTTTGTAAGAGAATGCGTTCTAAAGTCATGACTTCCTAGAAAATAAAGAATTTTTCATTCAGTAAAACTAAACTTTTTAACAAAGCAATTATCTTAACTTACCTCCTTTGGTTCTTTGCCAAACGAATAGAAATGATTATCAGTAAGCAATTGTCTTGCTATCATTATTATATCACGACATTTTTTTGGTGTCTCCTCTACTTTGCCCGCGAGTAGCAAGCAACAACATGCTGTGACATAACGTGGAAATTGTTTAAATGATTGAAACATATAGAATCTATGAAAATAAACCACACCCGTGGCCATAGTGTTGTGACCCAAGCCCATTTGGGTGCCACATGTCATTATGAAGCGGGCGCCTTCTTTGCGATAACGTCGCTCTGTCTCCACCGATATATTATCACGAACCGACGGTGTATCACGTAATTCATTCTTATCATAATACCAACAGGGCATTTTGAAATCTGCACTAGTTTTAATGGAAAAATTTTTCTTTCTTTTATAATTTTTTGTTTACAATTATTTTGACAGCTACTCGTTTCAAAAAAAATGTCAACGATAACGAATTTACACTTTGACTTTTTTGGTGATTGTGTTATTCTTCTGGACAATGTGGTTCTTTAATAACTTGAGTGTTATTCCTCTGTTATTTGTTTCTTATAATAATAAAATATTTGGCTTATATATTTTGGTTAAAAAATTATTAACAGCAAAAATAAACGTGCGCACTTTCGTAAATTTAATTTAAAAATAAGATGTATTAGTAAAATATACTATACCATATGCAAGGCGAGTTTACACGTGTTGTCAATTCGCCTAGTAATTGTAAATAAGAATGAGGCGTCATAACAAAAACATATGTTTGAAAACAGAGTGACTAATTTTTTTTTAATGAAGTTTGACATAATATGCTTACAAGAAAGAGAAATTCAAGAGAAGAGAAAATAAAGTTTGACATATAAAATGGAAAAAGCGGATAAAAAAAATTATCATTAAAAAAAATTATATGATATGTTGTATTTTTAATTGGCTATTACTGTAAAACTATTCATTATAAATAAATAAATGTTTGGGAAACACTGTTTATTTGTTCAACATTCTCACTCAGCTTGGCTGTCAAGGTCACCTATAATAATTTCGCCTTGGTTTCACACAACTATTTTTGACATTTCTTGTTGTAATCTCACCACCACCTAATGTCAATTCGCCTTGATAATATCAAGAAGCAAAACAACACACAAGGCGTATTCATAAATAATAAAAGCCTTGAGTTTGGGTGTATTATGTTATTAACTAATTAATTAAGACTACCTGATAATGAAAATACCTTGGTTACATGGATCAAGCAATTGGAAATGTAAAATTTATTTATTTATTTATATTATTTTTGCTTTAATAATGTCGCTGATGGTACAAATTACCAATTAAGTAAATTTAAATCAGTCAAAGGATTATAACTGACAACACTTTATTTTTATATACGAAGGAGCTAAGCTCATATTAATCTACAGTTTGTCAATTTATTTAACAAAAATTATACAATTTGAAAGGAATATTATGTTATATGTTAGGAGCTATATGCTTTAACAAATTTTACTTACACATACCTGGATATTTACGTTAAGTGTATCGTCTAAATTCCGCTTTAACGATATTGATTGTTAAAAATATTATTAACGGACAGAACATGATTGTCAGTAAAAAAACATAACTTTATTATTAAATTTAATTTTAAAAAAATATATTTTTTTACAGCAATTTTAATAATGGAACTTAATCGCATTTATTTTTGCTATTTAGCATCTACTTTTTTAATAAGCATTTTCGTCTACATTATCATCTCCAATAATTTGGAAAATATGAGAAAATTGGAGAGATTAAAGGAAGAAGTGGATGATATGGCGGTAAGTTTTTTTAAACGTCTTATAACATTATCTAACTATGTTATTTGCAATTTTAAGCATTTGTTACTTCAAGCACCCTACAACGGAAAAACCGATTCAAAATATATGAGCGATTTAATAGATAATTTTGTAAAAAAGCGTTTAGCTGGCATTTGGGATGATCTGTATGCTATCAAAAAGCTAATAAAATCTCGTGATTACTCAATTAACGTAGGTGAAGTCTCTAATGTTCAGTCCAAAAGGGAAGTAGAAAAAATAGAGGGACGGGTTAACTATGCAGCTGAAGAGTTGGGAGCCAAAGTTGTTAGTGTAAAAGCTGACCCAATATGTTCTTCCAACATATTTAAAAATATGTTGGGTTTGGAGTTCAGTACAAATTCTCCAGTCCTAATGTTGCGTTCGAGTATGGAGCCCGGCAGCTGTTTTGGATTTAGAAATGACAAGGCTGAGGTAACGATTGAATTAGCAGGAAAGGTAAAACATTTAATAATTTAAAGTTTTTTAAATATTAACAATTTTATTTGATTAGGTTTTAATTGATCAAATCGCTTTGCATCACATCACTAAAGCACAATCACCTACGGAGGATATTTCTTCAGCGCCTAAGAATTTTAAAGTCTTTGTAAGCTTAAGGAAACTTCATAAATTAACATTTTTAATATTTTTTGTTGCTATTTTTTTAAGGGTTTGCAAAACGATGGGGAGTTTTATTTAGGTTCGTTTAAGTTTGACAACGATAAACCTGTACAAAATTTTAGTGTTCAAACAAATGAGAGCTTTCAAAATTTAAGATTTCAGTTTGAAACAAATCACGGACATCCTAGTTATACTTGTGTTTATAGGTAAGAAATCAGCAGATTAAATTTTTCATAAAGAAAAATTTGTAATTTATTATTGAATTTTTTATTTTG
>NDXZ01049357.1:0-12619 GCA_003055125.1 Paykullia maculata
TCAGTATTTGATAAATTTCCTGTAATTTATCATAAGTTAAGATTGTCGATGTAGATCGGCACTTCGAGGTCTGGAAAACGTCAGACTATGCTGGGTCCCGGGACACTCCGGATAGCCGGACAATGAAGCTGCGGATGAGCTGGCACGAACGGGTTCTGAGGTGGGGACCGACGTGATAAACACCTCGGTTCTTCCCCCAGTGTCTTACCTCTTTGGGAAGATTGATGACTATCTCGGGAACAAGGCGAACCAGTACTGGGCAGATGTTAAAGGATAAGGGTGTCTCGAACACTATGTGCAGACTAAATATGTTAGCAAAACCAAAATTCTACTGTATATTGGTAAGAGGGACCTGAAGCTGCTTACCGGTCTTTTGACCGGTTACTGCAATATCATATTATTTTCGGCTAACCTATTATGCCGATGTCCAGCACTCGCCGGATGACGATGCCGATACTTCGGCGACTACTACATCGACCACATGACGACACTATCGGACTGCGACCCCTACGCTATGCTAGGTTACGCCAAGGGCCTAAAGTGGCTAACAGCGGCAAATATGATGCATGCATAACCTTCCTCCTATACAATTCTTTACTCTATTTTATATCTCAACATATCCTCTCTTTCGCTTTTAAGGACTAACACAATGGACAATTCTGTCTCTGGGTGTACCGGTGAATCCTCCTTCTGGGTGCCACCATATGTCCTCAAACCTAACCTAACCTAAGATTATTGATATTTTGTTAATTTAAATTTTGTTATATATTCTCTTAGAGAATATCTTTTATTTCACTTTTAGTTTTTTTTTTGCAGAAGCTTACAATGCAGCTTCCGTTTATAATAAGTTTTCTAAAAATAAAAAAATTTAAAAACATTTCCTGTGAATGGAAAATTAAAAGATGTATTTTAGTAAATATCCATTTTATATTTCTATAACTTTCTGTAAATCTTCAACAATTTTATCGCTAACAAAGTCGCAAAGCCTGATATTTAAGATGTTAATTGGCGTATAAAGAGCTCTTTTAGAGTCTTTCTAAAGTTCTAAGAGTTGCCTGACTATAAATGCAAAGGTACCGCCAGGTACGTAATCCAAAGAAAGTTTTGTGGTTTTTTTAATAGCCAATATCTCCGCCTGGAAACACTTCAGTTATCCAAAAGTATAAAAGAGCATAAAATTCCAACAATAAAATAAATTTTCTTTTTTTTTTAAATCATCCCAGTAAAAACTACTGCTTTGCCGAGCGCAGGTTTTTAAAGGAATATCAAGGTCCTTTTGCGTACAAACCTGCTTACGTATGGCATAAAAAACATTTACTAATTGAATTAAAAAAAGGATAAATAAATTAACAACTTATGTTGATTAAAGTTTACCACTAATAAAAATTTAATTGGTAAGAGTTATTGATTAATTTAATCAATTAAAGATATAATTAAACTTAAATCTGTATTCAAATAACATCTTAAAATGAAAAACAGATGTTTTTATCTCTATCTAATAGTTTTGAATTGATTTCTACCATAAACATTCAAGTAATTAACCATTTTAATAGTTTCTGTTTTATAGAATTGCTTTTAGCCAATAACCACAAACAGAAATTGGTTTAACCCTCGTATTTCTGTGTCATTTACAACGTGTGCAAGAGGTTCTATAAATGGGCGTTTGCGTGTGTTTAGTTGAAGGACAAAATAAAAACAAATATTTAGCAAATTGTAGCAATAAAAACAAAAAATTAAGCTAAACGACATTAAGCAGTTAGTTACACATTAAATATTCATTTAAAATAAAAGCACGTTTAGTCCAGAAAAAGTAAGAAAAACAAGACAAAACCACATGTTAACGAGAACAAATTAAGAACAGAATTATATTTTATCCTTTTCCTTTTACAATTTCTTTCTAATTTTATTTTTTTTTTTCTCTTTCAAGCAGTAACACACACTTGTCGCAATATTTCGGTTGTGTTTGTACATTAAGATTGACACTTGAACAGGAAAGAAAATAAATATAAAAATTAATTCTGCAGTTCTGGTGTGTCTGCTTTCCTTTAATAAAATAAAAAAAATTTAGTAAAATTGTTTACTTTACAGATTACCTTGAAACAGTACATTAGCATTTAGACTTTCTTTGCATTAGAAAAAACGACATTTCACCCTAAGAACTTCCGGGTACTTGCTAAAACCTACAAAATAGTTTTGTAAAATATATCTTAATATATTCGGCTACTTATAACAGTTTGCGTTTTATTTGTTACTTCGCATTTGTGTCAGTTTTATTTAGTCGCATGTTAAAACAGTCGATGGTTATAAATTTTATTATATAAAGATTTTATGTTTTGACCATTACGAATTTTATTTATTGTCAAAATAACCAATTCCATATTGGCTTAATAACAATAAACAATGAAATACTAAGTCTGAATTTAAGAATTATAATCACATGTATTTGAAATGTGCTTTGAAGTGTTTAAATTATGTGGTTGACTTTTGCAGACAAACGTGTTTCGTAGGAGTAATAATTTTCTTAAAGTTGCTTTAATATTTAATTGTGGCAAGAATTAAGCAAATTAACTATGAAATTAAATATTTTTTTTAGCAAATTTTCTTTTTATTAAAATTTTTTGTTAACTTTTCTGTTTCTTAAAACCTTTATTTGAATTTAATTAGAAACATTTAAAATTTGATTTTCTCTGAAAAAAAATTTTTTTTAGTTTTTAATAATTTTTTATATAAAAATTGTTTTTCTAATTTTTCTTTCAAAAAATGTTCAATAAAGTTTTAGGTAACAGAATATTTTAAATAAAATTTTCTTATTCTACAAAATTTTCAATTACTTTTGTTCCTGGTGATTTTGTTTTATAAAGAAATTGTTGACAAAGTTTTATAAAAAAAATACAGTTTTGCAATACAGAAAACTTTTGATTTATCTTTATCAATTTTTTGTCTAAATTCTTCTTTAATAACATTTAATTATTTTTTTTTTTAATTGGTAAACATTTTTTTCCTAAAAAAAACTACGTAAAAAATTTAAATTTATTCTTAAAATATTTTTGTTAAAATTTTTCATTTCAATAAAAATTGTTTTCTCTTTAAAGAAAATTTGTTTAAATTAAGTGCAAAGGAACTTCAACAAAGATTGAATACTTTATTTGCAACAAATTTCCAGTTAGATTTTGTCATTTTAATTTTTCTATTTAAAAATATTTATTTTAAAGTAATTCATATAAAAACACTCTAGTTGTTACAGTTTTCTAGATATCAAACCCAACCCTGCAATTTAGCTAACACTTAATTGAATTTGTTATATAAAAACTATTGTGGATTTAAAAAAAATTTAAAATTTAATCTCTAAAACAGTGATGAAGTGTACAAAAAACGCTCATTCTTAGCTGGCTAATAGACGTGATAAACCAAGTTACTTGTTAAAACTTTAAACCGAACTTTAGACCGAAATGACGGTGATAACAACTGCCGTAAACTGGCTACGGTACAATAAAATATTTGGTATAAAATGTCAGGATCATCACCATAAGTCAACCCGACAACTGATTTCTACACAACATCACAACTTGTCCGCGAATGCCGTGCATCTTTAAACTGGCACTAAACTTAACGACGAGGCGATCGATTACTACTGTGTCATCCCTCTCTACCTGCAAACGTCAAATTAGCGCGTAATTCAGCAGGCATTACAGGTCAAATCGTAAAACGAACCTATATGAGCTTCGATAAAATTACGCGACACAATGTGTATCATCAGGGCCTAAACAATAAGCAGCTAAGCTAATCTTGCTGGCCTAACATCCTTAACAAGGATTGCGTTTAACTCAATGACAAAGGCCTAAACGAAATAGCCGCTGCTGTTGCCAACAAAACAACTTGAGTCTTTGCTCTCTTCTAAGTCTTTTTACTATCTCTAGTCTCTTATCTATTCTTTAAACTGTCTCTTTCTCATTTCTTTACAGCTACTACCCAAAGAAACTTATGTGAGCTGCAGCTCTCTCCTTTTCTTTCTGAAGCTGCCTGTTCTATCTTACCTAACCTAACCTCATATTATTATTATGCTCTTTCCCTGCACTGAACGATGTCCGAGAAGTGCATTTTGAGATAAGCAGACTAGACTGTCCAGTCTGCTCTCCGATGTGGTTGACATGATTTTCGGATGTGGTTAAGATAAATCTTGCTGGCCTTTATCAAGGATTGCGTTTGGTTCAATGACAAAGGCCTAAACGAAATAGCCGCTGCTGTTGCCAACAAATCAACTTGAGCCTTTACTCTCTTCTAAGTCTTTTTACTATCTCTAGTCTCTTATCTAATCTCTAAACTGTCTCTTTCTCATTTTCTTTACAGCAACTACCCAAAGAAACGTATGTGAGCTGCAGCTCTCTCCTTTTTTTTCTAAAGCTGCCTGTTCTATCTTACCTAACCTAACCTCATATTATTATTTAACAGATATGCAACAAAATGTGTTAAACTTTCACTTTTTTTAATTTTTAAAACTTTTTGTGTGGCATCGTACATAAACAGAAAAGTATTTCTTGAAAAAATCTGCAGATTTTTCTCCCATCCGCTTGCCAGATATAAAAAGATTGAAATATATTTTGTATGCGAATTGCCACGCTTACTTTTATGATTTTGGTATAATAACCTGCATTTTGACCAAAATAGTTGTCGTTATAAATACAACTACAAGCGTAAAGCATACGTATTACAGCAACAAACTAAATGATTATCGGCTATAAGCGTATGACTTAAAAATATTTATCGTATACTTAATCATTCATGAAAGGTATCTCAGATTCATCACAGCAGAATAAAGCATTTAAAAATGCTTTTTTGTAAAAACAAATCAATTACTGACAGTCTTCAATGTCTTAAATTATTTTTATATTCAATGCCAAAGTACCGATGACAATGATAAATATTTTTTCTTATTTCATTTATCATTTTAAACTTTAGTGAGATTTATATTTACATAAATTCTACCTGTTACATATTTTAAATTTCAGCCTTGACAAAATCTACATCGTTTGTTGGATTTGTGATAAAAAAAAACCATATCAATAAACAAATTTTAACTACCTATTTTCAGTATCTGATTTCATAGCAACACATCCTTCAAATTAATTACCATAATTAAAGTACACTTTAGAAAAGCCTTAATAAAACTTTATTTACATCTAACACACATTATTTCGTCTATGTTATATTCCTTCATCCTACTTCTTAATTCCATTAAACTTTTTCCTGCATGAACCTTCGATTAATCTTATTTGCATGTTTGATATGTCTATGTCTGTATATACGTGTCTTCTTATTTAGTTTAATATTAATGCTCTTGACTTGAGAAACTTAAACTTAATCACTAAAGTCATTTTACTTTTGATAATCGGTATAACAAATCTTATTTCGTAAGAAGAATCTAATAGTGTCATCTGCATTTTGTATGCAAAAGTTTGTTGCACTTAACATGTCTGTTACTTGCAACATATGCATGTTTAAAACATAAGGAACCAAGTCAAGGGAGGATCAACAAAGTAAGTCAATGTAGAAATATGTTGGAAAATTTAATAAAAATACTTATGCTGTAACAAATACTTGTGCATACTTATTGATTCAACATATGCTTGCAATTTAAGCAAAAGTGGGAAAGAGGCGGGAAAAAAATAAAATTGTCTTTTGCATAAATAACAATTTAAACAGGCCAAACATATCATATCCTGGCTTGTACTCTTAAATAGTGGTTGCCAAACTTTTTTTTTCGTATAAAAAAACTGTCTATTGTACTTTATGTTTGATGTTAAGACACACTGCTGTTAGAACATATTCTTGCTCCTCAGCCATGTCTGAGTGTGTTTAATTCAATGTTAAAACCTAAAAAAGTTTTACTTTTCCAACAATATGCAGCAATATGCAACAAGATTTAGATAACAACGCATAAAGTTGCCAGCAAACACACATTGCAATTTGGCAAAGCACATGCTAATGGCGGTGGCTCTTATATACATATGAATAATGCAAGAACCAACCTACAAGCAAGTAAATACTTTCTTTTCCAGGGGTGAGAGACTTTCATGTATATGATATTATCTGGGTGTCTGTTTCGTAGTACTCTAGTTCATATTTGTTCTGTTTCTATATGCAAAAGTTATTAAAGACATTTCCACGAATTTATAAATTTTAATATTCTAGAATGAATAATAAGAAAAGGAATGGAACGTCATGTAAGAAAATTGGTTTCAATATCATAATTTTGTGGAAATAACATGGATACGAATAGTTTGTCTAAAGCGAAAGAGCGCGTCATGGTCACAGGATATGAGAGGAAATGTATAATTGGTTAAAAGAGCAAAAAATAAAAATTTTCTATTAAAAGAAAACCTGAAAATTTATTAAAAATTTTAAGCAAATAAAATGTCTCATCTAAACACTGAACACTTATATTTTTTTATAGAGAAAAAAATTTTTTGAGTTCTTAATACCCAAATTTCATTTAATTTTTAATTTTTTTTTTAAGATTAAAAGAAATCTAAAAACAAAGAAATATCCACTATAAAAAATTGCTAAGAAATATATTTTTACAAACAAAAACAAAACTTAATACCACTACAATTTATTTTGCATAACACAAATGAAGACTATATGTCACATGTCTAAATCTATGCAGTTAATTTAATCAAAGGTTTTATACAACTAAATTAATTCCTTCTTTATCAAGTTCCAGGCATGTCCCGATTTGTGAAAGACCGAGGTCCTTTCTGGTACAAGTTTAAAATTAATAATCAATTTTTAACGAAAATGTTACAACCTGTCGACAAAAAAAACTTAAAAATTTATAAGAAATGTCCCACTGTAAACTTCAGTTGTCCTAAAATATGCTTTAGAAACTTAAGGTTTGAACTGTTTAACCCTATATATACATGTAAACGATTTATAAAGTTATTAAAGGTTTTTAAAGCTAATTTTGTATAAGAAACCTGTTTTATAAACCTTTAATAAAGTTGAGAATTGTTTATGAACATAGCAGATAGTATTAAAGTGTTTAGAAATATTAAACAAAAAACCATCTCGTTTTTAAACATTTAATTAGCAATAGGAAAAACATTTTTCTATTAAGAAAAAGTTTAAAAAAAATGGTTCTATAATAGAAAAAAACTAAAAAAAATTAATAAAAAATTCTAAAAAATTAGAGAATTTATCGACACTTCTTAAAATAAATATACAGAGTAATCGCCATTTAAAAAAAAAAATTCTTGAAACTTTAAAAAATTATTTAAATTAAAAAAAATTTTAGTTGTTTAATCATCTAAAAATTTTTTAATCAAATTAAAAGAAATTCTCATATAAAATGGTCTAAAATTATTTCTAAAAAAGTTCTTGAAAATCTTTTTTCAAACAGAAATTTATTTAATGCAAAAATTTTTAAAAAGTTAGTTTTCTATGTTATTTATTTAATTTTTTTATTGTATTTTTTTTTAATGAAAATAAAATTATATAAATTTGTTTCCTTTCTTAACAAACAACCTGCTTAACAAACTTTCTAGAAAAAGCATTTTTTATAAATTTCAAAATAAAAATACAAAACGAATTTTTTCAAATAAAACTCTTTTAATAAATTTAATTTATTAAAATTTTGTCGTAAAAGATAATTGTTTCAAGCTCTTTTTAATACTCAACAAAATAAAAATTATTTTATAAAGAGAGAACTTTTTTAAAACTTTTTTTATTTAAAACTTACCGACAATTTTTCTTTAAAGAAAAAACTTTTTATTTATATTCTTTAAAAAAATAATTTTTGGAAAATGTTTAATGTGTGAAAATGTCTTCATTTAGAGAAATATTTTAAAAAATTCTCTATTAAGAAAAGTTCATGATTTTTAATTTTAAAAAAATATATTTTATAAAGATTTTATTTTAAAAAAAAATTACGCAACCACTTTTTATCAAAAAAACAGTTTCTTGAAAATACCAATTTATCCAAAAATTATGGAATATCCCATATTTGTGTATTAAAGTTAATAACTCAATATGTTGCATATAAATAGTTCTATTTACTATAAAAGTTCTTTAGTATCTAAAAAATGTCATCTGTTTATGTGTGTTACTATGTCTTTATGTTATTCTCCTTTCTGGATGTATGTTCAAGAAGGAGATTATATAATAAAAACTAAAACATAAAAAAGGAAATTTTCAATGTTTATATTAAACTTATACATAGAAAATTTTATGAATGCACGTATGTATATAAAAAACCGCTTATATATGTATGTAAGTATTTATACTAAACTTGGTGTAATTTAAGTTTTGTTTAAATAAAGTCTGCAAAATTCATTTTATTCTGGTCCTAGGAAACACCCTCAATCGAGCAGCATCAACAACTTTGTTGTAATTTCTGCCAGGCGAGTGTGTTGTTAGTCGTACAAAGTTGTCGCAAGATAAAAGAAAATATATTGGCAACAATTAAACGACCTTTAAAACTATTCGACCACTTTTAATGAAATTTTCTAAAACACACACAAACACTTATACACTCACACTATTTAAGTATGTGTACATTTACAGGTTTATGTGTTCACACCATAATTTTACTGTCTTCTGTTGTGTGTATGGTTTGGTATGGTGTATATAAGTATATGTATGTGCGGTTTTGCAGGGGTGTGAATGACATTTGTGGTTTATAACACATTCTTCAGCACATGGAAGGTGAGAAGTAGTTGAATAGATGCTGTTAGACATCTAAAAGATAAACAAGGACACAAAATGCTTCAATACCAAAGTAATTATTCAACAAGCCACCAGATGAAGCCTTGACTAAGAAGCTCAGGGATGTAGAAAATTAAATTTGCAAGAAAAACAATTTTTTTATATTATTTTTATTAATTTTCTTCTCGAAACCACAAGAAACGTAACAATTTTATTCGTGCAGTAAAAGTAAAAATTGAAAACAAAAAATTTGATTTGTTTGTGAAAGGTTTTTCAAAATTAAAATCCAAAAATAGAACTAAGCCAGGAAGAAGTTAAATTATTAAACGAACCCCTATTGAAAACGAAAAATATTTTGAAGAAACTCGGAAATTTGTCAAATGTTAAAATTTTTAAATTTCTCTTAACGGGGAAAGGCAAGTTGTCAATACTTTAGGGCAGATTGTAATGATTATTTTAACTCATTATATAATATAAATGAAGAAATATTATGGCAATTATTTTAATTTGATCTTGATTAAAACAATATCTTATCTCAGTTTAAAATTCTTTTAGAAATAGTTTTAAGATGAACGACCATTGCAAAATGAATATAAGTAAAATTTTAGAAAACAATCTTAGTCTTTTTGCTGCTGTTCCAGTTATTGTTTACTTTTCTTACAAAAAGTCTCCTGACAGCTGAACACAGCAAAACAAAGGAAGAGGATAGAAATAGTAAACAACAATCGAAACTTATATGAAACAGCAAGGATTTTTTTAAAATTCACAGTTTAAATTTATAATTTTATCAACGGTTTGTAAACATTTAAAGAGAAATTCCAACGGAACTTTTTCTTAAAAAACCTTAAGAAACGATTCTACGTTTCTTAGACGAAAACTAAAAAAAAATCAAAAGAGAATACTAAACTTCATAAAAAACGAGGTACTTGGTTAATAATTCTGGTCTAAAGAATTATTAAGTCTTTAAACTTTGTATGCACAGTTTTCTCAATTGTTAAATATGTCGTTCTAAAGGTCCAGCAACAACCAGAAAAAATAATAACCATATAAGTAATAGAAATACATCAGCAGCGGCTACAAATCTTTATGTCGAATTCAGTTAAATGGTAAAATGCTGTCATAAGCGAAACTAAAAATAAGAAATTAACCTCTAAACTATTAAAAGTCTCATATAAATAAATCTTGTCATCTCGGACACACTTAAGCAAGTATGGTGGGTATAAAAATTATGTTATTGTGTTGGTAACAAATGGACAACTTTTCTTGTAAAGCTACAAAAATATTAAAATCTAAATTGTCTAGCGTCAATAGTTGAAACAAAAAGTCAACTTTTCGACTTTTTCATAATTTCGATATAAAGTCGATAATTGGACTTTTGCTCTTTTTTATAAATTTTTAAAAAGTTAAATTGCTGCGTTCCTTAATTTTTTTTTTTGACTCCTTTTGAACTATTTACTATTTATTACTTTATTTGTCTTTTTTGTCGATTTTCAGCTATTTTTGACTTCTCGATTAATTTTGTCTTTTTGTGTTCTTTTGACGTTTTTAATTTAAGAAATTTATTAGTAAATCTTTTTCCTTTTTACCAGAATAAACGATTTTTCAACTAATTTTTTTGTAATTATACTTGATCGAAAAAAATTAAAAGGGCCGAATCAACAAGGATTGTATAAGTGTCTTTAACCCCTCCTTTCATAGGAGCCTTTAAGTGACCTAAATTCTTACAATTCATAAAGGATTATACTCCTGTCTTTAATTAACAAAAATTTAACATAAATGACAGGGACCGCTTACTTTAATAGGAAAAGTTAAATAAAACATTTAACATACAATTTATGTTTGTGTAAAATAACTTTAGAAAAACTATTTACTGGTGTTTGGTAGATAACAGTCGGTACAGCCGACTACAACAATATTCCTAGATATTTCATTTTACTACTATTTGAAAATAAACGCATACACAAACCCACACACACACACACACACAGTAGACAACTTTGAAGCATTAGAAAACTTTTTGATTTTTATTACATTTTTAGAAATGACTTGTGTTGGCCTTCTGCCAGAAACTCATTTGCCATCATAGTATCCCACTGCATCACCTTCCTCATACATACATACGTACATACATATTTTAAATGTGTTTATTGTTTTTTGTTTTTCCTTCTTATTTAGACTTTTCCTATTTTTTTATTTTTTATTGTATTTTCCCCTGACTGTTTGTGTGTTTAAAAAATTATACTGCATCTGCAGTAACTTTCACTACTATGACAGTGTGTTAGTGAGAGAGTGTGTTTAGTTTCCTTTTTGCTTCATCTTCCTTTAGCTTTCCTGCCTTTAGACTTTTGGGTTCATCTTTGCTTGACTTTTACTTGGCTTTTTTTCTCGTTAAAAAAATATTTTTTTTTTCGTTTTTTTTTTCATTCTTTGTATTCAGCCTGATATTACAGGCTTTTTTAAGTTTTTTTGTTTTTAATTTTCTTTTAGATGAAAAATTAAGTTTATACAAGTGCATTTAATATTATTACAATTTTATTTTCATTTAGTTTTTCCTTCATTATTTTAAGTTTTTTCTATTTATTTTGCTATTTTTTAGTTTTGTTAAGTTTCTTCTTGCCTAAAACCCTTAAGGGTATAGAGAGAGAGCAAGCGCTCCAGCAAGAACAACAGCAGCTGTATGAACAATTTCATCAAGAACTGGCCAAGTGACTTTGTTTTTTGGCCTTAAGATAAAATATAAATGTGTATAAAGAAAAGAAATTGTTAAAAAAATATTTTTTTTAATTTAAATGTGAAGCAAAAGAATAAAAATAAAAAAAAATTACTTATGATTTTATTAAATTAAAGATTTTTAAGTTTCTTTACAAAATAATAATATAAGATGTCCAGTGTAAGGTTATTTTGATTAATTTTTTGGTTTTTTACAGCACTTACTTATGTCTTCTAGATTATTGTACTGCACAAGCGCATTTTTTAATTTACCTTCACTCAAGCACATGCTTCAGTATATCCGACAATAAGAATACAACCTTTACACTTTGCAATAAGAAGAGTGAATATGAGAACAGAAAATGAGACTAACGTTAGTTTGGGTTATGATTGTAAACGATTATAGCCATCCATTTGGATAACTGATTTCTCATTGTAAAGATTTACCCTTATCTCAGTTGTATTTCAGCCCCTAACTTATGGTAAATTTACCTGAGCTTGCTAGAGCGGATTGAGTGTAAACTGCTTCAATTTTATTTCAATCGGTAGCATAATACTCCGATTTGAAAACTACATTATATTTAAGTCTCCCTGTTAATAAATTGTATGGTATGTCCTTAATTAGAGCTAAAATCGTGAATAACTTTTAATTTACCATCATGCAACCTTTCAAGAAAATTTACTAATATATGCTAATGGACGATGTTTTTTTCGAAAAAACTAGCGCTTACTAAATGCTCAATTGTATAGCTTATAATAAAATATCACAAAATATTTATTAAAAAGCCTACTTAAACACACTTACTCACGCTAATGTTTTAATTATTACTCTTACGTTGTATAGATCCACTAAGAAGAAAGTTTTGGAAATTCAAATGTTTAGGGGGTAAAAAAGGGTAAAAAGGAAAAAATCAGTAACCTTATATCTGCTAAACTGGACAAGATACAAACAAAATTTTAAAAGCATTGTACGGACAGGTGTCTGGTACTTTTTTCGAGATCGAGGGCCTAGAGGGTAAAAATGGAAAAAAATTATATTTTGGTACTTTTTTGGGGCCCTTATCTTGTCATTTCTCTAGAAATGAAGAACACATTTTCGGAACTTTTTTTAAAACTCAAACGTATACGGATAAAAACGGGGAAAAACTGAAAAGGTGTTAATTAGTAAAAATAACTGTTCCAATTTAAATAAAATTTACGTAGTAGAAAA